>JASDQU010026186.1:11458-36797 GCA_032191745.1 Picea mariana | reverse complement strand
TGATATATGAATAGAAGACTGTTTTGAGCATCCTTCTCTATCCTTTTTGTCTCAGGGGAATCTTGTGAGAAGGGAGGGCCTACCTTCTTCACAAGATTCACCCGTTAGTTTTATAGTGTGTTAGTGTAATTTATGTTTATGCCTTGATTAACTTTTGTCTTGCTGAAACACTACTGTTAATGAATTCTGCTTTGTTGAAACACTACTGAACTCTGTCTTGTTAAGAACTTTGTTTTATTGAATGTTACATTGTTTTCACAAAGTTCATAATCATTTTAATTAGCAATCTTGTGTGATGAATTTATGAGGTTTTTCTAATCATAGACGAGAGCTAAAGGTTCCTGCTTAATGGAATGGATTAAGGGTTCTGTTCTCTGTTAGAAGTAATCAGCTTTCAATTGTTTTCCCTGAGTGTGCCAATCAGAGATTAGAACTAAAGGTTCCTGCTTAATGGAAGGGATTAAGGGTTCTGTTCTTTGTTAGAAGTAATCAGCTTTCAATTGTTTTCCCTGAGTGTGCCAATCAGATACTAGAACTAAAGGTTCCTGCTTAATGGAAGGGATTAAGGGTTCTGTTCTCTGTTAGAAGTAATCAGCTTTCAATTGTTTTCCCTAAGTGTGCCAATCAGAGACTAGAACTAAAGGTTCTTGTTTAATGGAAGGGATTAAGGGTTCTGTTCTCTGTTAGAAGTAGCTAGCCTTCAGTTACTCTCATGAGTATGCTAATCAGAGACTGGTACTAAAGTTTCCTGCTTAATGGAAGGGATTAAGGTTCCTGTTCTCTGTTAGATAGAGTTAGCCTTCAATGCATTAATGTTTTCATGAAAGTGTGTTAATCAGAAACAAGGTGTTGGAGTTCCTGCTTGGGAATAGGGTCCTATTCTCTGGTTACAAAATAGTTGTTCTTTCCTGTTGCAGTTGTTATTTTAATGTAATCTAGGATTCTTTAGATTAATCTTTAAATCTCTACAATAGGTAGGTTACTTTCCTGTAATTCAAGTCAGAACTTCATTTTATTCAAGGAAAGTTGGATTAATATAGTTTCCTTTACTACAACTCTAGGTTGCTTTTGGAATTGAGCATATATAGTGCATGGTTACCTTTGAAATAAACAGACTTCCCTGGGTTGACAATTTATGTAGCACTTGATTGTTTGAATTAATTAAGCAATTATAGTGACCAACAGTAAGGTACAACCCTTTCTAATGTAGCGAATCCCAATTCCCAAACAAGGGTAGGGGAGATGAGTGGAATAAATATGGAAAGTGGTAAGTATAGAGGGAATGGATGATGAATTTTCATAGACCCACCCAATGGAAACCCATCCTAATGGGAAATCAACTTACTAGTGAACCATGTCACCATTCTAGGTATGAACGAGGAAAAGAGCATAATTTCCAAGAAAACGTCATGAAATGAAGAAGGATTCAATACAACATATTCAAGTGCTTCAAAAATTAGAGTGATACATACCATGATACCCAAATTCATTACCTCATGGAGCAAGAATCACTTCTACTTTAGGACCAGTTAGGTTGTATGGATATTGTTGTTGTTGATAAATGGACTGCACTGAAGAAAAGCGGGGCCCTCTAGGGCCATTCTCAAGTCGCCTGATTCTCGGTACTCCATGTCTAGGACTTGTGGGTCTTGAGACATGATCTCCTTAGTTATCCCTAGGCTAGGGGATAATAGGTATATCAACAAATAATCCAATAGGAATGCCTATAACTATAGCAGATGTGAAGAAGCAATTAATCAATGAATTTAAGAAGCCAAGTTTATGAATGAAATGATAGAGATTAAGCAGAAACCAGGAGAATCGGTTTGGGAAGTGGACCAAAAGTTCAAGAGGATACAAGGTAATTTAAATTACACTATTAATGATATGCAACATAGAAATTTGTTTGTTAATTATTTTTGGCCACACTTGAAGTATCCTTTGAGACAATAGAAATTACAAATTCAGTGTAAGGCTCTACAGGCAGCCTTACAGCTAGAGGAAAACTAGTACAAGCATACAGATCTAGTTGTGGAAGAGTTGAAGTAATATTTGAAGAGCTTAACATTCTAGTTGAATCAAAACAAAGGGAAGGAGAAAAGAGAAGATGTTTGGTGTAAAATGTGCATCATAAAAGGCCATCACAAGAATGAGTGTCCATTATTTGCACAGTATATTGGATTGGGTATGCCAAACCCTTTAGCTTGAGGACCATGGTGTGAGATTTGAAAAACACATGGGCATGATCCCTATCATTGACCCTTAATGTAGAAGTATCATAAAGTACCAAAGAGCACATTTTGTAACTTTTGTAAGTCAATTGGACATGAAGACAAGAACTACAAAACCTTGGAGAAGATGAAATAAAGGATTGCAGATACATATAGGGTGCAAGATGAAAATGTAACAAGAAAACCTGTGCAACAACCATGGTATAAAAATATGCAACAACCATAATATAATAATCTGTTGCAGTTTGCATCACAACCAAAGTATAATGTGCAACAGTTTCAGGGGCAACAATAGTATAATCTTGCACAATAGTGCGCAACACCATCGCAGTACAATAACATGCAACCGTGGTACAATTAGTGACCTCAGTATAATACACTAGGCGAAGTTAATCAGGGAAAAAAGGGAGGCTTCAGAGGAGAAGGTCATGGAGGAAGAGGCTTTGGAGGAGGTCGAGGACTAGTTGTTTGTCATAACTGTCATAAACCAGGGAAATATGCAAGAGACTTCCCACAACCACCTGTGACATGTATGTATTTTCACACAATATACCATGAAACAAAAGATTGTTTGACACTCTTGATAAAAATACAGGATCAAAGGAACCAAACTAATCAGAACATATAATGGATCGGGGTGGAAAATATAGAGGAATACGAGAAGAATATTAACATAGTTACTAGAGGTAGAGCTAATACAGGAGAATATGCATCCAAGAAGGATCAGGACCAATACCAGTGGGCCAGGAAGAATACAACGTTGGAACATAAGTTTGATGCATGCAAAGAGAAAGAGATATTCAAGGAAAGTAGACAGGAGAGCTTGAAGGAAAACATTGCGTCCACTTCAGGAACAAATCCAGTAGATGAGATACCAATGTATGGCATGCCTTCATTATTTGATCAGACTAATCAAGAGAATTATTCATTACAAGTAAGTAACTTAAGAAAAATTTTGGGAGCCTGTGTCAAATTGTTGAATGATAAAAATTCCTTACAAGTACTGCAAATTTGTTATAAACGTGTAATCCTGGGGAAGAAAGGGTAAAAAGAGTAAATTAGGTTCATAGGAAGAGAAGAACCAATAGGGAATTCAAATTTAATGCCAACATAGGAGATTTCAATATGTATCATACTAGACTTAGGATTTGAAGTCAATGTTTTGCCAAAGAAGACTTGGGAAGCTATGGGAGAAACACAATTGGGGTATTCCCCTATTCATTTGAAGTTGGAAAATCAGCACAGAGTGGTGCCAATTGGTAGGTTGAAGGGGATTCTAATAGATCTAGATGGTGTGCACACCATGGTAGACTTTGAAGTCATTGACATAGTAGACAATACTTCTCCATATCCAGATTTGTTGGGTTTGGATTGGGATTTTGATAACCAAACTATTATCAATTTGAAGACAAGAAAGATGATATTTGAGTCTAGAGAATATAGAGTTATTACACCATTGGATCCCTCATAATGAGGAAGGTATGTGGAACCTACGACACACAATATTCCGACCGAAGATGTGAATTAGTTATACAGAACTACCTCATGTAAAGAGAATTATATCAACCCAACTACATATGGCATGCTCAGTTCAAGGAGTATTAGTTATTGTGGTTCAAACTCTAACACAAGACTAGAAAAATGGAAGCAATGACTACATGAATTATCTACCAGGAGGTGTTCCAGAATGATGCACTCTGAGATGGGTTGGTGCAAAGGTAAGATAACCTCCTAATTTTTATGGCTTGAATGATTTAGAAGAATTTTTAATGAAATTTGAGGTAGAGGTTATAGAAAATCAAATATTACCAACGTTATATATTTCTTTAAAAGTTACACCTGCAAGATGGTGGGTTACACACAAGGCAAAAATCAACAATTTGTTTCAATGCAAAAGGTTATTGCACATCATATTAAGTGAAGAGTAGTAGCATAGATATGAGGATAAATATGAGGGATTTGGACAATCTGAAGAGAATGTTGATAACTGCATAGTTCAATGAAGATTATTACCACTAGAGGAATGGCCACACCATTTTATTCACACACTAGAAAGAATTATGAAGAACTGGTACACAGAACAAGAACAATGCAGAGAAACGAATAACTGGGAAGAGATACAACAAAATTTTGTAGTTACATTTTTCTTTGTGCATGATAGTCCAGATATCGATACAATGTTGAAAGTGGTAAGAGACATGATATTTGAAGAAAAAAAATTTGAAATAATCCTAGCATATCAGAAGCAGGCTAGACAGACAATTAAACAATTGTTACATTGTTATCATGTCACAAAAGAGGAATATCTTACAAAAGATAATCCGTGCAATATACAAATCCCATAAGTGGAAGGTGAGGAAGTAGAAGGTCCCAATAAAGATTCATAAGATTATGTTGCACCATTAAAGATCAAAAAGGTCAACATTGGAACTGCAAAAAACCCAAAAATGGCAAGTATTGGAGATTATTTGGATAATCATACACTAGAAAGGATCACAAAATTATTGTGTGAGTACAGTGACTTATTCCCAACAACATTCTCAGAGATGAAATGGTTAGTAGGAGATCTAGAAGAGATGAATATACTGTTGAAGCCAGAAGCAAGACCTATTAGACAAAGACCTTATAGATTGAATCTAATATACAAAGAGAAGGTCAAGGCATAAATTGACAAGATGCTAGAAGTTGGTGTCATAGAACCTGTTGGCGTCCTATAATTATAGGCAACTCGATTCTTCGACTGTGGATTTGGCATTTTTCCCCCGTGATGAAGACTTCTGGCTCTGTTGACCCCTTTTTTCCCCTCCATCCATTTTTCCCGATCCTCCATCACCCTGCTACATCCTTCATCCTCCGCTGCGATTTCACTCCCTTGTCTTTTCGACCCATTGAATATGCCTCACCCACCTTCCATCCATGAATGATCAGACTTAGGATGAAAAAAAATAACAATAAAGTTAATTGATAGGTTAGATTAATTAATAAAGAACTAGTTAATAATTAATTAATTATTAATTAAGTTAAAAATCTAGGTTAGTAACTAGTAAGTATTTAGGTTAATTAACACAAAATACAAAAACATAAAAAACCAAAGATTAAATAAAACAATATAAAAATATAAAACAAATTAAAATGTAAAACATATTAAATATAATATTAAATATAATACAAAAAATAACATAATAAAATAAAAACAAACAAACGGTCCATAAAAATTCTGGACCCCTCCTCACCTTCCGGACTTTAACGAGAGGGGGGGGTCCAGAATAATGGTTTTTTAAAACCACTCCCCCTCCACGTAGCACAATCCTATTCCTGCAGACCCCCCCCCAAAAAAAAAAAAACCTCTTGCCACCTCAGGGGGGGTTCGGAATACTGCTTTTCCAAAATTAAAACCACTTTTCCCATTTTTTCACAATTTTTTGCCTGTCCAGCATGTGTTCGTCCGAGGCCGCTTCTGGGAAAATGAAGACGGATTTTAAAAATACGAGAGAGGTTTTTTCTTAGAACGGGATGAATAACAAAAATGTCTCTCATTTTTTTCAACGGCACTATGATCAAGGAGAATAGAAGCCATCTTCGAGGCCCATTTTTCCAGATTCTCAATTTTCCGTTACAGTCCCGATCTTGCAGGAGCTGTTACGGCTAGCTGAGGATGAATTTGGAGAAGCCAAAGGAGTTTTTTGTCCAGAACATGCCCATCTACAATAAACTCCTTCATTTTTTTCCCAAGTGTCATCATTGAAAAGAAAAACATGTCTGTTCGGACCCCTTTTTTGCAGAAAACCTGTCCGTCTTTCATGGCAGAAAGTTCCAAATTTTGTGGGAATGGTGGCTATTTTTGGCCGAGGCGGTTAAAAATGACTCTCAAAACTGATGGGGAGGTCTATCCTATTTATACAAAGGATTTTAATGTAAAATGGTTCGACCTGTGAGGTTCCTTGCTGGACTGTGGGCTATGTTTGGCCAGAGAACATTTTCTGTAATATTTAGATGATCAATCAGCAATGGGCATGCTTTCTTTTATATGATTCCTGTGTGGATGTGTTGGTGGTGTTCTTTCTCTGTTAAGTGTTTTCCTGTGATCATTACGCTTGTTTTCATTTTCTCATTGTCAGAAGATAGTACACAGAGCAGAATTTATTGGCAAATACTCTGCATCTGTCCTTTTGATAATCTTTATGTTTTCTGCTAAAAAGCTCAGATAAGGAATTCTTGGCTGCTCCTTGGCTTGGTTTTTTATTCCTCAAGTTCTTACTCAAATTGACACCATCAAAACTTAATTCGATCCAGCATTTCCACTACCTTTCCCTGTTTAAGAGTCATGTCTAATATTTGAGAGTGAATCACATTTTTAAGCGCAAACCCCATTTGCCCAATGGCCCTCCTTGCTGTTCCAAAACAACCATTTAAAAACCCCAACCCCACACTTACATAACTAGCCTAATACCTATTAAAACAAATCTATATCAGACAGAGAGATCCCTCTCTGATTCTTGGAGGGCTAGATCCAAGACTCAAAGTGGTTTTGATGTTGCTTCTGTGACTGCCTCACAGCCTTGGGAAAATTACAGAGTGCTAACAGAACCCATGGAGGAATCAAAATGGATTAGTCCTATGGTGGTGTAGAAAAATAAGCAAGGAGGGATCAATATTTGTGTAGATTTGAGAAAATTGAATGATGCTTTCCTACATGATCCTTTTCCTACCACATTTACAGATGAAGTTTTGGAGAATGTAGGGGGTCAAGAAGCTTATTATTTTATAGATGGATTCTCAAGATATCATCAGATTAGGATCTCTAGAAGATAGGCATAAGACAACATTTTCTATAGAGTGGGAATCATTTTAGTATATAGTTATGCCATTCGGATTGAAGAATGCACCGACCATTTTTTCTAGGGTAGTAGTAGTATCTTTTAAGGAATTTATTCATAATTTTTTGGAGGTTTACTTGGATGATTGGATAGTATTCAGTTTGTTGAAGGATCATGTTGAAGTATTAAGGATGATGTTGGACAGATGTATACAATGTCAGATATCATTTAACATTAATAAATTTATTTTCAGTGCACCTTTTGGGATTTGTTTAGGACATGTGGTGTGTAAACAAGGTATGTTGGTTGATCCTACTAAATTTTTTTCCATAGTTAACTTACCACCATCGAAGTCAGTGCGACAGTTGAAGAGTACATTGGGCCATACATGATATTACAGGAAGTTCATAATAGGATATGGACAAATTACTAAACCAATGGAGAAGTTGTTGAAGAAGGACACTAAGTATAAACGAAATGATGAATGCCAGCAAAGTTTGGATATTTTGAAGGAGAAGATGGTTACTGCGTCAATTTTAGTATTTCCAGATTGGGATAAAGAATTTCATATGCATGTGGATGCATCTACAATAAAATTAGGAGCAGTATTAACCCAACTAGGAGAAGGTAATAAAGATCACCCTATTTCATTTGCAAGCAGAAAATTATCAGATTCAGAACAAAACTATAACACTACAGAAAGGGAAGGACTAGCTATGGTGTATTCTTTGCATAATTACAGACATTACTTGTTAGGGAAACATTTCAATATCTTTACAAATCATTTTTCTCTGAGATACTTAGTCAATAAGCCAGTGTTGGGGGGAAGGATATGCATATGGCTACTCTTGTTTCAATAATTTGACTTTGAATTTGTGATGAAGCCTGGAAGATTGAATGCAAGACTGAATCAGTTATCTAGGATAAATAATGGGGAAGAACCCAGTAACTTGGAAGACAAATTTCTAGATGCACAATTGTTTTCATTACAGATAGTTGATGAGTATTTTATCGACATTATTGAGTTTTTGAGTACATGTTTTTCACCAAGATAATTTACTATTGCGTAGAAGAAAAATTTGGTAGTCAGAGATGCAGATTATTAGTTGATTGTGGGTCATTTATACAAACTTGGGGTAGACAACATCTTGAGAAGATGTGTGATGGAGCATGAAAGACCCATTATTTTTGTAGAAGCACATGAAGGAATTACTATAGGAGACTATGTAGGAAAAGATACTGTGCAAAAGGTATTGTGAGTAGGATTATGGTGGCCAATAGTTCATAAGGACTCAAAAGAATAACATTCCAAAGTGAACGAGGACCATTGATCCGAGAGGGACACGCATCATTGGATCATGGACTCCAGGTGAAATTCTCTGGGAGCAAGCAAAGCTTGAGAATTTAAAGTCCCGAAGGCCGAACTCGCGAAGGGGATCCTGATCATAGAATCAAGGAGATAGGTGTCTGCAGATCATCAACTCTGGGAAATTATCGTACAAAAGAAATGAAAGTTTGATATTTGAAATCTCCGAAATGCAAAGTTTCATCAGTCGTCGGATCAATTTCGAGTGGAAGGACATGATAAGATAGAAACGTTGCATCGCATAAAGATAAATCTATCGATCTAAGATCCTGATCGAATGAAAAACATTCACAACGGATATAAAGATGTGAGGTGTTTACAATCGGGAAAGTTTGAGATTTGAAATCTCTGGAATGTGAAGTTCCGTCAGCCATCAGATAAATTTCGAGTGGAAGGACATGATAAGCTAGCAAAGCTACTTCATAGCAAGATCAAACTATCGATATAAGATCATGGTCGAATGAACAACATTCACTCCGGATATAAAGATGCGAGGAGTTTACACTTAGGAAAGTTTGAGATTTGAAATTCCCAGAATGTGAAGTTCCATCAACCGATAGATATGGAGATCAGACAATGACTGTTAGATCAGGGAAATCTACGTCAGTAGATTACATTAGCAACTCTCATCCTCAAGGAAATGTGGCAGACCACATTAGCAAAGGGCATATGGGAAACCACATCAACAAGTACACATGTCATTTGATCATTGAGACTAAGGATCGCGTGTGGATAAAGGAAAGAAGGCAGAGCCATCGATTGAATAGGACAGATGTCAATAGATCTTCCACTCTGAAAGATATCCAGTCAGCAGCAACAAGGTTTGAGAGTTGAAACTCTGGGAGCCCGGATCACGAAGGAAACCTCAGTCGTTGATGGAGGAAGGAGAGATCTGGCCCGTGGAATCGAGAGGATAGATCTGAACTGTCCATTCAAGAGCACCATATATATCATGATATCAACAGTCGTGCTCCATTACGGGGAAATAACATGCTTCGGCCTTATTTTTTCATGAGCAGGGTGCAATCGAAACCATAGTTTTGGAGAAAGGATGCATGGAGGCACATTGTGAATTGTGGTGAAAAAAGTGAGTTAACCTCAAACCAGCTTTGGACATGCCTGCAATTGCTTGATCACATTAAGCTCATATCCCAAGGCCATATCGAGAAATGGAGCTAGCACTCACTAGATCGAGATCGAGTATAATGGATGAAATTGATCCATATGTGATCAATTTACGAAATACCTTCAAAGTAAAAATAATAATCAATGATTATGATTAAATTAAACAATAGGTAATATGGTTTCTTGATCAGTTACGATTTAGTTACACTAACTGAATCATTGTTCCTAAGCAGAGGAATCACTATTCTGGGGCGTTGAAATTATGGCTCGTGAGCGTTATGAGATTCTTGAAATGGATGTTGGAATGACTGTTCTGGTGCATTGGAATTATGGCACTTGAGCTCTCTGAGATTCCTGACTTGAGCGCTGGTAATTTAGAGTGTAACAGATGATGAGGCATGAATAAAATAAAGATGCAATGACAGAGCAAGGTTTTTGTTTCTCTGTAAGAATAAGTGCAAGAGTATGTGGCATGGAGAAGATGCATATCTAAGAGAGGAAGAGAAAGACGAGGTGAGGGAGCAGAGACAGAGTAGAAGAATAGAAAGTGCAAGAGGATGCAAGCAGGAAGACACTGATGCAGGCATAGAAGAGCAGTGTAGCAGAACAATGATGAGACTGGTAAGCCATTGATAAATTTTGTATCACTATAATAATTTTCAGCAAGAAAATATTTATATCTCAGGGTGGTAGGGAGGTGTTAGGGAGGACTGTTGTCCTTAGAAGTTTCAAGTGGGTTATTGAACATAGGGAGTTGTAGCTTCCATCTAGTTGTAGCCAGAAAAACCAAGATGGCAGGGTGGTGCAAGGGAGAACTATTGTTCTCTCTTATACAGGTCGGTGCATGTGTGACTGGAAGTTGGCTCTTCCATCCAGTTGGTGTTGGAACACTAAGGGAGTTGGTGTTTCCATCTAGTGGGTGCTAGAGAAACCAGAGAGTTGGTTCTCTCAGCAAGTTGCAGCTTGCAAAACAAAGGGGGTAGCCTCACAATGAGTTGGTGCTCATAAGAATGATAATGTATAGAAAATAAGGATTACTTATCATATCAAGAAGAAGAGGTTTTCTCCCTTTATGGGCTTCCTCAGGAATATCAGTCTCTGTGTGCTTCGTGTGTTTGATTGATGATGATTACTCTATTGCTTACTTCCTTGCATTATTTTGATCATCATTGAGTGTTCTATTATGAGTTTAAAATGGTTATAATTGTTTAAGCATAGTAACAACTGATTCACCCCCCCTCTCAGTTGTCCAAAAATTGGTATTAGAGAAGGTTCCTTTTATCTAAGGGTAGATCCTAAAGATTAAACATGACTAACCATGAAGGAACTTCAACCAATAATCCCTCCTTGTTCAATGGAACAAACTTGGCCTTCTGGAAAGTTAGGATGAGAACCTTCATAATGTCTTTAGGTGCAGATGTATGGGATGTGGTAGAGAATGATTATGTAAAGCCAGTTGTTTTAGCTTCTAAGGATGACAAGCTAGAGTTCAGCTTCAATGATAAGTCTATGAATTATATTCTGAGTGGGATTGCAGAAGAAGAATTTGTAAAAATTATGCACTTCAAATTTTCCAAAGAAATGTGGGACAAACTCATTAGCAGTTATGAAGGTAATGAGAAGGTAAAGGATGCCAAGCTCCAAATCTACAGATTACAGTTTGAACAACTAAAGATGAAAGAGGATGAAACTATTGGGAAGTACTTTTTGAGAGTTTAAGAACTAGTAAATGCAATGAAAGCACTTGATAAAAAAATTGAAGAAGTCTCTTTAGTTCAGAAAATTTTGAGATCTTTGCCAAATAGGTTTAACCCAAAGGTCTTTGCTATAGAAGAAATTAATGATATAAAATCTCTACCTTTTGATCAACTTCTAGGAAAGTTAACTGCATATGAAATGATGATAAGTAAAGATAAATCCACCACTAGAGAAGCATCATTTAAAGAAGATAAGAATGAGGATTCTGAGCCTGATGAAATTGAAGAAAAATTTGTGAGAAGACTAAAGAAAGGATCAGGCAAGTACTAAGGCAAGTTTCCCTTCAAATGTTTTAACTGTGGAAAGATAGGTCACTTTGCATCTAAGTGTCCACATAAGAAGAAGGACCAAAACTCTAAAGGTGACAAAAAGTACAAATCCAAGAGATTTGGTAAAAAGAAAAGTTTATGTGTAAACAATGATGACTCTTCAGGAGACATAGATAGTGACTCTTCATGTGAATATAAGCTTAATGACTTTATGCTTATGGCCAAAGAGGATTATGATAATAAAACCACAGGATGTGATGTTAATAATGAAGAAGTTGTGGTTGACTTGGAAGGCGAGATGACCAGTGCTTTGGAAGAGATTGACAGACTCAGACTTATGAAAAGAAAGGAAAAACAATTGCTGATATATTTCAAGAAAGACAGTAAAAAACCTTATGAAGACATTGCCCTGCTAAAAGTGGAATTAGAAGAGGCAAATAAAATAGAGGACATTCTGAAACAACAGTTAACAGAGAAGAAGGAAAGATGTGAAGCCTTGGAAGAAGAGGTAGTAAAAACCATAAAAGAGATGGAGAAGTTTAAAGCCCTGTATCTCCAAAATATTCCAAGCATTAAAGCCTCAACAGAATTAAAAGACATTATGAGAAAACAAAGATCTCCTTTGTTGAAGACTGGCTTAGGCTATGTAAGTGGTTCAAGTAGCAAACAACCAAAAAACAAAGAGTCAATGAAGATGATCAAGTTCCAAGTCAGCAGACAATTAGACCATGTGAGTACTCTGTCACCAAGAGCCAATAGAGACAAGATGATCCCTAATAAAAAAACAAAGATATTAGAAGTTGGATCAACAAATGCCAAGAACAAGGCCATCCTTCAGGTACCTGAATTTCTTCCATGGTTACTATTTTTACTGCTCTAATTTTGGTCATAAGATTGAAAATTGTCAAATTAAGTTTAGAGACATGCAATTGAGGAGATCAAGAATCAATCAATCTTTGCAACATAGAACCAAACAACCAATGAGTAGACAAAGTTTCACCAATCATTTTGACCTATTGAAAAATGATCTAGAATGTTATAACTGTCATAACTTCAGCCACAAAGCTGCAAAATGTCATCTGAAGAATTACAAAGAAGATCCAAGGATAAAACTCTTAGTTAGAAATGCCAGCACATGGAAAAAGAAAGATAGTGAAAAATGTGGTATAGTACTCTCTGCTCAAAAACAAAAAGACCCCTGGTATATAGACAATGGATGTTCCAAGCACATGACTAGAGACAAGGATAAGTTTATGTCTATAAGTAAAAGCAAAACAAGAAATGTGACCTTTGGAAATGATGAACCAGGTAAAATCAAGGGTAAAGGAATGGTGAGTTTGAGTAATGGTAAAGGAAAATCCCAGGATGTTCTGCTTGTAGATGGGATGAAACATAATTTTACAAGTGTAAGTCAAATGTGTGGCAGGGGATGTGAAGTGGTGTTCACTTCCAAGGGTTGTAAGATAAACTCTGTAAACTTAGGACAAGTGGTGGCTAACAACACAAGGACAAAAAATAATGTATATGTGCTGAAAGAAGATAAATAAGAGTGTCATATAAGAAAACATGATGAAAGATGGTTGTGGCATATGATACTTGGACATATAAACTTTTACCACTTAATCAAGCTCAAAAATCTTGAGGCAGTAAAAGATCTTCCAAGAATATCAAAGCCGCGAGACTCTATGTGTAAATCCTGCCAAGTAGGAAAGTTAACCAGGACACATTTTAAATCCAAGAGCTCTACTTCAACTGAGAAAGCACTCCAATTAGTTCATATGAATTTATGTGGACCATCAAGATAGGAAGGAATGAGGAAGGAAAACTACTTTATGAAGATCATTGATGATTACTCCAGACTTGGGTTAATTTTCTCAAAGAAAAAGCTGAAGATTTTGAGAAATTTAAAATATTTAAGGCTTTAACTGAGAATCAAACAGGCAAGAGGTTAAAGGAAGTAAGATCATATAGAGGAGGATAATTTATGTCAAGTGATTTCAAGGAATTATGTGATAAACATGGGATCAAGAGAGAATACACAATCCTAGGAACTCCACAATAAAATGGAGTAGTTGAGAGGCAAAACAGAACAGTTCAACAAATGGCCAGGTCAATGATGAATGAGAAGAACATTGGTCAAAATTACTGGGTAAAAGAAATACACACAACATACCACATCCTTAACAAATCCCACCTCAGACCACATAGTGACAAGACACCTTTTGAATTGTGGTATGGAAGACCTTCTTCAATCAAACACTTCAAAGTCTTTGGAAGTAAGTGCTACATAAAGAATAATAATGAAAACCTTGGCAAGTATGATGACAGGGATGATGAAGGCATCTTCTTAGGATATTCCACCAATAGTAAATGATACATATGCTATAATAAGAGGCTACATAAATTAGTTGACTGCATTGATTTCAAGGTTGATGAAGGAGTCCCAGTAAGAGAGGTGAGCAATATTGAGTCTGCTATAGAGGACACAGCTGAAGCTGAAGATGAACAGGTCCAAGAATCATAAGGATAAGACTCTGAGTTAGATACAAATACTCTTCAGGACTCAAACCAGGAGATCAAGATAAAGACACCCTCCAGAGTTATTAGGAAGAATCATCCTGAACATCAGATAGTTGATCACCTAAACCAAGGTGTTCGGACAAGAAAGCAGTTGAATAGTGTCTCTGAACAATATCAGATTTCCCTTCTATCTTTGTTTGAACCTAAAGACTTTAATGCATCCAGGGAATATGACCATTGGGTTAAATCCATGAATGATGAACTTGACCAGATCGAGAAAAACAATACTTGGGAGATGGTTCCTAGACTTGAAGGTAAAAATGTCATAGGTTCTAAAAGGATCTTTAAGAATAAATTGAATGAGTAGGTACAAGTTGTCAAGAACAAAGAAAGATTGGTGTAAGGGCTATGCTCAGATTGAAGGATAAGATTTTGATGAAACCTTTGCACCAGTGGCAAGATTGGAAGCCATCAGAATGTTTCTTGCATATGCATGTAATAAGAACTTTAAAGTATATCAAATGGATGTTAAGTCAGCTTTTCTTAATGGATACCTAGAAGAAGAAGTATACATGGAGCAACCTGAAGGATTTTCACTGAAAGATAATACTGAATATGTTTGTAAGTTGAAAAAGGCATTATATGGACTAAAATAGGCACCATGAGCCTGGTATTACAGACTAGACAAATTTCTATAGGACAAAGGGTTCAAGAAAGGTTATGTTGATAGTAATATATACATTAAGAATGAAGGTGATGATTTATTAGTTGTTTTGGTTTATGTAGATGACATTATTTTTAGATGCACTAATGACCCTTCAGTTCAATGTTTTGCTAATTCAATGAAAACTGAGTTTGAGATGTCCATGATAGGAGAACTGTCATATTTTCTTGTCTTATGAATCAATCAGAGTTCTACAAGGATATTTATCTCTTGACAAAAATACTTGAAAGAGATGTTAAAGAAGTTTCAAATGGAATATTCTACTCTTGTGAGAACACCTATTGTGGTTGGCTGCAATCTTAATAAATATGACATTTCACCTGATGTTTATCAAAGAACATATCGATCAATGATAGGCAGTCTTCTGTACATCACAACATCCCATCCTGATATAATACAATGTGTTGGAATGGTAGGTCATTATTAGTCTTCTCCTAAACAAATTCATTTAGTAGTTGTTAAAAGGATATTCAAGTATTTGAAGGGTACAATGAATTATGGTCTCTGGTATCCTAGAAATCAGAATTTTCAATTAACTGCATATTCAGATGCTGATTGGGCAAACTGTTTGGATGAGACAAAGAGCACCAGTGGAGGTGCATTATTTTTAGGTGATTCTCTGATAGCATGGATGAATAAGAAGAAGGGTTCTATTTCATTATCAACTACAGAGGCAGAGTACATTGTTGTTGCTACTTGTTGCACTTAGATCTTATGGATGATACAAACTCTTGCAAATTTGAAGGTAACTTATGTTGATCCCATTCCACTTTACTGTGATAACACCAGTTTCATTAGTGTCTCAAAGAATCCTATTCTCCATTCAAAGACAAAGCATATACCAATAAAGTATAATTTTCTCAAAGAGCAGGTTACAAACAGAGTTGTTAAACTGAATTATATTCCTTTCACAGAACAAATTGCAGACATCTTTACTAAACCCCTAGCCAAGACACCATTTGAATATATCCATCAGAAGCTGGGTGTCATCCCTTCTCTCACCTAAGAGATTCCATCCTATTAGGGGGAGTATGTATTGGTTGAATATCTGATACCTCTGGAAAAGAACTACAACAACTCAGGGGGAGCATTCTTTCTTTGACATTGATGTCAAAGAGGGGGAAAAGGAGTGGTCTGGATGCTATAGTTGGAGGTCTAAGTAGAACAGTGCAGCCTTTTAGGGTTTCCATCAATGCCAAAGGGGGATATTGTTGGCATGTTTACAGGTAGAGTGTGCTTTTCATTGATGGAAATATTAGAGTGTGCATCAATGGAAAAACAGGAACATGTAAGCTCAGGAGGAGAAGCGAATAGTATGTAGAGATGAGAAATATCACAAGAGTTAGTAGGTTCCAAAAGTGTAGATGAAGTCCAAGTCATCATGAATCATAGAAGGATCAAAGGTCAAGAACTTTGAACACTTATAAAACCTTCTAATTCAAAAAGATTAGAAATCTTAGGAGGAAGAATGACATTGGTCGTTGGATCACCAATCTCGAATACCAGATGACCATTAGATCAATGTCCAGTGACCAGAGGAAGCACAGATGAGAAGTACAAATCTGATCCATTGGATCTGAGTGTTGAGGACCAACAACTGTCAGATCTAATATAAATTCGAAGAGGATAATGGATGAGAGCCATCCTACAACTCCACAAAATGTGAAATCGCGATGAGACCTGAAACGTTGGATCTGGAGGACACATGGCAAGATATCAACATGTCGTTGACTCACGAACTATTAAATTAAAAGGTAAGAGTTGTAGTAACCCATGAAACGTGGATTCTCGATAAGATCTGGACCGTTGGATCACATAGGGCTATGGGTTGTTGATCTAGAGTATTTCAGATACCAGGAGTTGGAAGAGTCAGGGTTGGCTCACGTTCAAACACCCGACACACGATATTGATCATAGTCGTAGGATCAAAAGGGAGAGCATGGGCTGTTGATCTGGCACAACGAAGTCTCAAAGGCCGAAATGCTAAAGTCCCAAAGTGAGCGAGGACCATTGATCCGAGAGGGACATGCGTCGTTGGAACATGGACTCCGGGTGAAATGCTCCGAGAGCAAGCAAAGTTTGAGAATTGAAAGTCCCAAAGGCCGGACTCATAGAGGAGATCCTAATCATAGAATCAGGGAGACAGGTGTCTATAGATCATCAACTCTAGGAAATTGTCATACAGAAGAAACAAAAGTCTGATATTTGAAATCTCTGGAATGTGAAGTTCTGTCAGCCGTCGAATCAATTTCGAGTGGAAGGACAGGATAAGCTAGAAAAAATGCATCGCATAAAGATCAAGTTGTTGATATAAGATCTCGATCAAACGAACAACTTTCACTCCGAATATAAAGATGTGATGAGTTTACAATCAGGAAAGTTTGAGATTTGAAATCTCTGGAATGCAAAGTTTTGTCAACCATCAGATCAATTTCGAATGGAAGGACAGGATAAGCTAGCAAAGCTACATCACAAAAAGATCGAGCCATCGATCTAAGATCCTGATCGGACAAACAACATTCACTCCGGATATAAAGATGCGAGGATTTTACACTCAGGAAAGTTTGAGATTTTAAATCCCCAAAATGCGAAGTTCCATCAACCGTCGGATCTGGAGATTAGACAATGACCGTTACATCAGGGAAATCTATGTCAGCAGATTACGTCAGTAAATATTGTCCTCAAGGAAATGTCGCAGACCACGTCAGCAAAGGGCATATGGGAAACCACGTCAGCAAGTACACATGTCACCTGATCGTTGAGACTAAGGATCACGTGTGGATAAAGGAAAGAAGGTAGAGTCGTCGATTGAAGAGGAAAAATGTCAGCAGATCTTCCACTCTAGAAGATATCCAATCAACAACAATAGGGTTTGAGAGTTGAAACTCCCAGAGCCCGGATCACAAAGGAAACCTTAGTCGTTGATGGAGGAAGGAGAGATCTGGTCCGTGGACTCAAGAGGACAGATCTGAACCATCTGTTCAAGATCACCGTCAATATCGTGATATTGATAGTCATGCTCCATTGTGGGGACAAAACATGCTCGAGCCTTATTTTTTCATGAGCGGGCCACAATCAAAACCATGGTTTTGGAGAAAGGATGCGTGGAGGCACGTAGTGAATTGTGGGGAAAAACATGGGTTGACCTCAAACCACCTTTGGACACACCCACAATCACTTGATCACATGAAGCTCATGACCCAAGGTCATATCGAGAAATGGAGCTAGTGTTCACTAGATCAAGATCAAGTATAATGGATGAAATTGATCCATATGTGATCAATTTACAAAGCGCCTTCATTGTAAAAGTAATAATAAATTATTATGATTAAATTAAACAACAGGTACGTTGGTTTCTTGATCAGTTACAATTCAGTTACACTAACTGAATCATTGTTCCTGAGCAGAGGAATCACTGTTATGGGGCATTGGAATTATGGCTCGTGAGTGTTCTGAGATTCCCGACATGGGCGTTGGAATGATTGTTCTGGTGCGTTGGAATTATGGCACTTGAGCTCTCTGAGATTCTTGACTTGAGCATTGGTAATTCAAAGTGTAAAGGATGATCAGGAATGAATAAAATAAATATGCAACGACAAAGCAAGGTTGTTGTTTCTATGTAAAAATAAGCGCAAGAGTATGCAACAGGGAGAAGATGCATATCTGAGAAAGGAAGAGAAAGCTGAGGTGAGGGATCAGAGACAGAGTAGAAGAAAAGAAAGAACAAGAGGATGCAAGAAGGAAGACACTGATGTAGGTAGAGTAGAGCAGTGTAGCAAAACAATGATGAGACTGGTAAGCCATTGATAAATTTTGTATCACTGTAATAATTTTCAGCAAGCGAAGATTTATATCTCAGGGTTGTAGGGAGGTGCTAGGGAGGATTGTTGTCCTCAGAATTTTCAAGTGGGTGCTTGAACATAGGGATTTGTATCTTCCATCTAGTTGCATCCAGAAAAACCAGGGTGGCAGGGTGGTGCAAGGGAGAACTATTGTTCTTTGTTATACAGGTTGGTGCCTGTGTGACTGGAAGTTGGTGCTTCCATCCAATTGGTGCTAGAACACTCAGGGAATTGGTGCTTCCTTCTAGTGGGTGCTAGAGAAACCAGAGAGTTGGTGCTCTCATCAAGTTTCAGCTTGCAAAACAGAGATGGTAGCCTCACAATGAATTGGTGCTCATAAGAATGATAATGTACATAAAATAAGGATTAATTATCATATCAAGAAGAAGAGGTTTTCTCCCTTTATGGGTTTCCTTAGGAATATCAGTCTTTTTGTACTTCATGTGTTTGATTGATGTTGAATACTCTATTTCTTACTTCTCTGCATTATTTTGATCATCATTGTATGTTCTGTTATGAGTTTAAAATGGTTATAATTTTTTAAGCACAATAACAACTGATTCACCCCCCCTCTCAATTGTCCAACAACTTTCTATTTGAACATGTAGTGACAATATTTGGATGTCCAAGAATATTGACGAGTGATCAAGTGAATCACTTCATCAATAGTACAATTGAGGCAATGCTTGAAGAGTTTAAGATATATCACCAGAAGAGAACTCCTTATCATACTCAAGCAAATGGAATAGTGTAAGGCTTCAACAAGATTTTGGAGAATTCGTTGAAAAATATTTGTAACGTGAACATAGATGATTGGTATTTGAAGGTACCAGCAATAATTTGGGCTTATATAACTACATGCAAGAAGATAACAAGGCATAAACCCTTTAGATTGTTGTATGAACTAGAGGCAGTAGTTCCCTTAGATTATTTGATACCAAGTCTGCACATTACATCAAATACAGATATGACAGAAAGTGGTGCATCGCAGGAAAGATTGGATCAACTGATGGAATTAGAAGAGGATAGAATCATGATAGGTTTTCATCAAGAGGTACAGAAAGCAAAGGATAAATTATGGCATGATAGACATATCAAGAAGAAGAATTTTAATTAAGGATATCTGGTTCCACTCTATGACAGTAAGTATTTGCAGCACCCATGGAATCTTAGAATGCATTGGCTAGGGTCATATCAGATAAAGTATGTTACAGATGGAGGTGTTGTACAACTACAAGACTTAGAAGGAAAGGAAGTTCAAGGAATGGTGAATGGTATTCGACTGAATCTGTATAGGGATATTTGACCTATTAACCCTTAGTAGTTGTAGCGCAGTAAGTGGACTTCTACATATTGTAAACAATAGGAGTTAAAATAAGAAAAAGGAAGAAAAAAATAGAAAAATTAAGAAAAATCCAAAAAGAAGTAGTTAGAAGAATAAGTGATAGACATATAGTTGGGAATGACAACGGTCAACAGACAAAAAATTTGTGCAACACAATTCATAATCCTATGCGCGGGAAATTTAAACACCACCTAACAGAACGGAAAATAACCGAAAAAGTGGAAAATAGGTGAACAAATAAGAACAGACATGTCAAAGCATTAATGACAGATTTTATAAAAAGGGGAAATCTCAACATAGTTCAACACTTCATGATTTCTGAGAAACAAAGAACTTAAGAGTGAAAATAGCGGGTGATTGAGAAAGAGAGATAATCATTCAAATGCAAGGAAAGCAAGATGGAACATCCTAAGGTTGGTGCTCACAGATGATTTGTAAGAGTGACTTGAAAATCGGGGAGGAAGAAGGAAAGAATGACCGAACTGGAAATTTTCAAGGAGCTGGAGGATGTTACAACATCGGAGACTGAATCCATCAATACAATAAGGGAAGAAGAAGAAAAATCATCCAAAAAAGAGGTGAAAGTGGATCAGAGTATAGAAAACACTAACGATGATGCAAACCCTAATCCCAAAAACCCTGCAGAAGTGGAGGAAATGGAAAACCAAAAACAGGAATCCATCGTAGAAGAAGTCTTGGTCAAAGATATTACAAGCCAACAAGAAATAGAGGATGAAGAAGAATAAGTTGTCAAGGAATACCTTGCAAACAAAAACCTTATCACGGGCCGAAAAAGGAAAACACCAAGCGCCCCAAGCAAACAAAACTAAGTGGAGATCATGTTACCTTATATCTCAGGTGATGTAGTTGTAATTGAAGACATGTTAGGGAAAGTGGCCAATTGAAGTATGTGGATCACAACATAATATACATGACAAAGTTTCCTAACCTTGCGTAGGAAATTTATTTAGAAAAAAAGGAGGAGGAAGGACCCTTATGAAAACCAATTATGGATCCAGTGCAGTGGATTACAGGACTATATAACTCGGGTATTATGAATTTGTTGGAGATATTGTATTTCGGGCTCGGTAAGAACATGGGCCATTGTGTGAAACAACTTATAGCAAGGGTACATGGAGGAATGCTATGGATGGATAGGCCAATCCATATAGATGTATACCTCATATAAAATATCACAGGTTTTCCAACCAGTGGCATAAAACTAGAGGATTAGTTAGACAACAAAGAAAGGGAGAAGGATATTGGAGAAAAAGTTAAATCACAGTTCAAGATAAACATGGGAACTAGTGGCATAGTGATAAAGGACACCAATGATCTTGCCAAAAAAAATTTCCACCAAGCTCATGGCCTGCAAACCCTTGAGAAAGTGTAGAAAGGAAGAGGCCCCGACAAGAGTCATTGCAGCAGTGGCACAGTGCACAAAGGGAATAGTATTAATCTGGGAGCCCTATTTACTCAACTAGTTTTTGATAGACTACATGGATTCACAGGATAATGGGACAAAATTCCATTATTCTTTGCTGTTAAAATTGATAGCATTGGGTGGATGGAAAGAACCCAAATTCACAATCTTTCTAGATAAAAAAGGGAAATGTTGTGCAACACGGTATGAAGCCTTATGGTAGGAAAAATACAATAAGAACCAATAGGAGAACAATGTAGTATTTGCAATGTTCCTAGAAGATATGTAACAGAAGACTGCTAACGTGTGGAGAATCCCAATTGAGGTAGTCAAAGAAAATGAAGGGATTTCTAACTTTAAGGCTTCAAGACACCACATGTGGATACAAGCCAGAAGAGATCCAAAGAAGAAGTGGCTAGAAATGAGGTATTGCACAACTAGGGAGGAATTAGAATGGATAGTAAAGGACTGACTTGTGCAATGGAAAGTTCCAACAACACATAAGAAATGAGAAAAACCTAAGGAACAAGCAGAAGCAGGTCCATAAAAAAAAACAGGCAGCTCAAAATAAAATACAAGGAAGGTTGTAGAGCGCAATCAAACCTTAGGGAGTAGTGCAGCAGTAAAAAAGCCAAGGAATAAAGACACAGTGTCAAGGGAAGAAGTGAAAGGAGATGGAGAGAAGGTCAAGGGAGATAGCTCTCAGAAGAAGGAGGTACATGAGGATTAAATAGAAAAGAAGAAAACTAAGGCACATACACCAACCCCAACCAAGAAGAGGACTGATACACAGGAGGGGGAAATAAGGAAGAAAATGAAGTACCACAAGACTCCTTTGGTATTCACTATCACAAAAGACGATGCAAAATTTGTCGCATGCAAAGTCCAAGATAGATGGGAGAATGCAGTACTTGCAGCAGAAGTACAAAGAGAAGAAATTATGGAGAAATTAGTGGAAGTACATGAAATTCTTCAAAGGTTGCAGAGAAGCGCAATGCATCATCCTACAATGTAGTAGAAAGAAAAATCACATGAAGCACTTGTCCAAAAAGAGCAGGAAGAGATAATAAATACAATAGTAAAGGGTAGTGACAGGTTTATGGTCATGAAGGACATGTTGGAAGTAGATGAGAACAAAGTGCAGAAATAGGTGAAAGACATAGAACATCATGAGGTGGTATTGGCACATATACCCACAAAATAATTACGTGGGTTATAGGTGAGTGTGTTGCAAGAAGTCTAGTCTAGAGCTAGAGTGGATGCAACCAACCTAGAGATTGATAGGGAGGTGAAGGAGATATTGCAGGTAAATTGTGAACAAATAACGCTGGAGAAGGAGGCGGAGAAACATCGCACGGATAAACTAGAGAATCAAATCACATAATTATATAGTAGCATACCAGACTGCACACAGGAACCGAAGGTCATAGAAAAACAAAATACACAAAATATTACACAAACAATGGAAAGGTATAAGCAAGAGATAGTAGAGATAGTAGAAAAAATGACTCCAAGGACACCCCCATAGGTGAGGGAATAGAGAGAGGACGCTACTGTGTGTATAGATATCATAACACAGGAAGCAAAAGAAGTCAGGGAATTGTATGACAAGACTGAAAACATTTGGACCAACCTAGAAGAAGATGAGAGGATCTAGCAGTTGGAGTAAAGAAAGGAAAAACTAAACGTTGCAGTTCAGGACCTAAAGAAGAGGTAGAAGACAATGGCCATATCCTTAATACTAAGGGACACATAGGAGATGAAAAACCTATAGGCAAAGGTAAAGGAAGTACAAGGAGAAAAACAAGCAAGGTAGACCCAATTGGAGCTATTACAGCAAGAGATCAAAAGAATGATATAAGAACTACAAAGAGACAAAGGAAGACTAGCACAGACACATGCAGAAAGAAGGGAAGTGTTGAAAGAGAAAATAAAATCATAGGATGTGGAGACATTGGAAGAGAAGAATGTGCAGGAAAAAGAAACAACAACAAAGATGGAACAAAAGTTTCATGCACTGGAGATAGCATTGCAACAAGTGAACTAAGCCTGTGTAGCTCAGGATAAGCCACAAGTTAGTGTTGGAGGCCTATTGGAGGAGGATTTTTTTGGAGTAAGTGTAGCAAGCGAGGAAGAGTGGGCCAAAGGGAACAACGCATGATGGAAACAAAGGAAGACTAGTGTGACAAAGGGAAAAGGAAGTAGTGTGTGATAGGATTTGCAGAAATCCGACACATATGTGGAAAAACCTAGCCATGTTAGGGTTAGGGTTTTGGATTCATATTGTAAGGGTTTTAACCCATTTTGTAGTATAAATAAGATGTATGAGGTAGTTTGAGGGAGCAGTTTTTGGACGCATGTGGTAGTTCGAGGGATAAGAAATAAAAAAAAATATATATGTGTGGATGTAGCCCTAGGGGGGGTGAACCATGGTAAATCCTTGTGTTGCAATGTGTTTGAGTGTTTTGTTATTTCTGCACTTATGGTTAAATAGTTAGATGAATGAATGGTTTAAATGACAACACACACTATAAATATGTATGCAAAATGAATACTATGAATGATTAAAATAGTGGATCTAATGAATAGTATGATAGAATGCATGTTTAAGTAGAAATAGAAGTAATAATAACAACCCCATTCTCTTCCATGACTGCAGACACATGCGTCCTTCATTCACCCATAAACCCTCTCGGGTAAGACTGCGTTGTGAACTCTGTGTGTGGTGTAGCCTTTTGGTTTACCAGAGTGGTCTATGGTGAAAAGGGTTTTGTTGGAGAACTAAGGTAGAACCTAAGTCAACCCATACATACAACACAACCTAAGAAACACAACCCAAAAAATATGAGAATCTGTGTCAAATTTTGAGGATTAAGAAAAGTCACAATGAATGACCCATTTCCAACACCTTTTGCTGACAAAATTATCAATGAAGTTGAAGGTCATGAATGATACTCATTCACTGATGAATTCTCTGGATACAATTAGGTACGATAGAAAAAGAGGATCAAGAAAAAACTACATTTGTCTCCAAGCTCATATCTTTTGCATATAGAGTAATTTCCTTTGATTTAAAAAATGCCCCAACAGTCTTTTCTAGAGTAGTGGTTAAGGAATTTCAAGAGTATATCTATAAAACAATGGTAGTATACTTTGATGACTAGATCATCTATAGCCTCCTAAAATATCATATACAATGGCTATGAATGTCGTTGGAAATATGCAGGAAAATCCATTTATCTTTAAATATTAAAAAATTCATCTTTTCCATGCCAATTGGTATATTGTTGGGCCACATTGTATGAAAATATGGGATTAAAGTCCACATGACTAAGATCAAAGTCATTCTCGACTTGAAACCACCAATGAACCAAAATAAAATTAAAATATTCCTCGGGCACACAGGATACTATCAAAAGTTTATTCATCATTAATCTAACATTACTTTTCCAATCAACAAGTTACTAAAGAAAGAGTCTGAATTTTGTTGGAGCTGGGAATGCAACAAATATTTTGAACTATTAAAAATAAAGTTGGTAGAAGCACCTATATTAAGATTCTNAAAAGTTGAACAAGGAAGAAATAAATTATTCGACAATGGAACACAAATCCCTAGAAATGATTTTTTCCCTACAAAAATTCAGGCACTACTTATTATCAAACCCATTTATGTTCTTCATAGATTACCATGCACTGAAATATCTAGTAAACAAACCAGAGCACCGAGGGAAAATGTGTTGATGGCTACTACTATTTCAATAATTTGACTTTGAAGTAATAGTTTGACTAGGGAAGAAAAATGTCGGGTCGGATCAGATGTCCCAACTGGAGATAGGGGAAGATATTACTGGAATAGAAGATGATTTCCCAGATGCAAATTTATTCAGAGTAGAAGCAGTCCCTAAAGAACTAGAAGAAA
>JASDQU010026183.1:18025-29679 GCA_032191745.1 Picea mariana | reverse complement strand
ATTGGGTTTGTACACACCTCTTCTAGTTTCTTCTCATCCTTGGGAAATCATTTCTATGGACTTTGTAGGAGGACTACCTATGTCAAGGAAAGGGCATGATTACCTATATGTTGTTGTGGATAGATTCATCAAAATGTGTATCTTGATGCCATGTACCAAGCAGATAACTACTAAACAAACAACTCATCTTTTCTTTCAGAATGTTTGGGTACATTTTGGGCTACCCATGTCTATTGTATCGGATCGGGATTCCCGGTTCTTGGGGGAATTTTGGTCAACATTATGGGAGCTTATGGATACTAAATTGAAGAAAAGTACAGCTTTTCATCCATAGACTGACGGGCAAACAGAGGTAGTGAATAGGACAGTGGTTCAGCTGCTCAGAGGATATTGTAATAAACATCCTAAACTTTGGGACGAGCAGTTCCAGTGCATACAACATGCTTACAACCATGCAGTTCATTCTTCCACGAACAAATCTCCTTTTGAAACTTGTTTTGGTTATCTGCCAAAAACACCCACGGACTTTTCTTTTGGCAAAGATGTAGTGGATGGACATCATGATGCAGATAAAGCTTTAAAGTTCATTCAGAGAATCCAAGTAGTGCAGCAGGCAGTTCAAGAACAGTTGGAAAAGAGCCAGGCAAAGTACAAGGATAGGCATGATAAGCATAGAGTTGATCATCAATTCTAGGTTGGAGACCGAGTCTGGTTACATATCACCAAAGAAAAAATGAAAGGTGAAGGTAAAAAGATTAATCCTATCAGGTATGGTCCTTTTGAGATCTTGGAAAAGATTGGTACTAATGCTTTTCGCTTGAATTTACCTCCATACATGCAAATCTATTCAGTTGTCAATGTTGAGAATCTTAAATTGTATGGGCCTCCTATGATCATGGATGAGGAAACTAACATGCAGATTCCATCAGTTGACGATATGGCACCTGAATATATGAATGAGTTGCAGGATGATGTCATTCTTGACAGAAATGTAAGGACTTCATGAAGGGGGAATGTTGAGTACCTTCGAGTGGGGCTTAAAGGCATGCACCCTAGCAAAGCAATATGGATGGAGATTGGAAAAGTGAGGGAGTTGTACCCTCACTTACTTGCAGAGTGATTCAGGCTTTTGGAGGTCCAAAAGCTCTCCAATGGGGAGGAATGATCCAGGGGGTCATTCGTCATCAAAATAACATCGATCCAAAATCAAGAGAAAATGGTACAATGGCAGTGAAAATGGCAATGCAATGCCCAGGTTTGGTAAACATCAAGACTTTACCACATTTAAAAAGAGGGTTAATGCATTTTTAAAAAGGGGAATGGTTATTACATATGGTTATATAGAGATAATGCTATGCACATGAGCCACGTGTCATGAAAACTAAACATAACGTATGTTTTCAACTCCTATGCTAAACGGTTCAATGCATGCAACAAACATATTATAACCATATAATATGCTATGGATGGTGCACAGTCAAGTTATGTAACATTTGGCGGTTTGGTGCACGGTCAAGCTGGTGGTTAACGTTTTGTGCACAGTTTAATGTGATTTGTTGGAACAACCCAGGGATGATATCCATTCTATGGCATAGATCCGTGGTAACATAGAGAAGATGAGTCGAACCGTTACTTATCCTCCCACTGAACGCTTTAATAAATGGGATTCTAGCCACATTTCGAGGAGTTTCAGCCACGTTCAAGTATCTTTCTGTTGCTTGACGGGCATTTCGCAGTTGGAACTAATGCACGAGGAACAGAATCGGGATGGAGTTGTAATCTATATAGCCATTATTCATCCAGTACGCAAGAGAGAGTTTTTTTGCTAGCTGTAAATTTGACTAGATGCTGATGTTATTCTAGTCGACTAGTCTCTGTTCTAGTATGGTTTTCTTGCTCTTGAAAACCAATTGTAATTTGCAGAGTAGTCTTGAAGGCTTTGCACAGCTTTATGTTTTACAGTTGTTGCTGAAGTTGATTCCAGCCATTTTTGTACCATTTTTGAAGATTGAATTGGATCGATACCCATTGGAGAGGGACCCGGAGACATAGCCCAGTGAAGGGGGTGAACTCCGTTAACAAATTCAGCATTTGTGACTCTCTTTTCTGCTGTGTTTTTCACTCTCTGTTCATGTTTTCATTTTGTTGTTATCTTCATTCTGTTTCAGTATCACATTTTCATATTACAGTATACATTTACATGTTAAATGTTTTGTACTCATGCTGAGCATTCATATGTCTTTTAAATGCACTAAATGTTAGATCTTATGGATCAGTATTAATTTTTTTTAATTTTAATTGGAAATTATAAATTTATAACTTAAATTAAAAAAAAATTATATTACGAAAACCATCAAATTAAATTCATTTTTATTTAAGTTTTAAAATAATGTTTAAATCTCTCTTTTATTATGTTTTTCAATGGTCGTTTAGTATTTTTTCACATTTTTTGTTGTTGTTGTTTATCATCCAATAGTTGTATCTTATGCAATAGGGGCCTTGGAATTTTCAAGACCCCTCTACATTTGAAGAATTTAGGCTTGTTTCTTTATTCAATCATGTTTATAAACTCATTTAAAAAATAATTACTAAGATATTTAAGGGTATATTTTCAAGTGTTATTTTAAAATAACAATTTGGCTTTCTTTTCAATAGGGAAATGCATGATGTTGTTGAGGAACACAGGAAGGGATGCATACAATCAAGATTTATAAAATTACAATAGTTGTGAAAAAAATATATCTGGAAAACCCTTATGATAAAGTGATTTGGTTATATCTCGAGGTGTCGATGCTCTAATGATCCAAGTGGATATTGATGGCCACCTACATGTTCCATTGACTTGTAATCATTCCACATAATGGCAATTCTACCACATTTTTTCAAGCTTTGAACTTCTAGTGCATTTTCAAGCATTTCCCTTGCATTTTTGCTAATTGACATATGGCATTCCAAACTCATAGAGCATGAATTAATATTTGTAATATTACAAGATGTTAGGAAATAAACATCCACAATAAACCAACTAGGAAAGACAAGAAAAATTTAAACAAGAAAATAAATGACAAACACAGTACACAAAGATTTTACCTTACAAACCCAAATGGGAAAACCAACATTCCTTGAGCATCTTACTCTCTTGTTGCATTATTCCTCAAGAATAAGGAGTTACATTACTAAACTTTGTCTACACCTAAGACACAATATCCATCATACTCTCTTGCTTTACACAAGAACAACCCTACAACCAATCTAGCTTACATCTATATGATCAACAACCTCTAAATATTGATCTAAATATTAGCTTCTATAGTATTACAAAACACCTTATATGTAGGATTTAAAATATGCAAAACCCTGAATCAGGGCACCCAATTTTTTTTATATATCCACACATCTTATTGGTTGCAAATCCCAAGAATCTCAGGATTCTTTTACAATCAACTATCAATCGAATTACTAGTCGATATTTATTCAGTTGCCACTTGACCTCCTATTGGCTGAACTTTTGAATTCCCTTCAATTACTTTGACTTTGAATTTCCCAGATTATCACTTCAACCTTCGACTTAACCATCGACTCAAATTAACGTGTTGGTCGACTTATCACCTAGTTGATCCACCTCGACTAGATAGTCAAATGATCCTTTTTTCATTGCAAAGAATATAACATCCCAAGATTATCCCACTTGTTGTCTTCTTTACTAATATAGTAGAAAATGAACATCTATTCATTGACCCAGGGGAATAATGCCCATTTCCTCTCTACATGAAGAGAACTTCACAACACTCACAGACTTATTCAATGAGTCTGTTATGTTTTCCAACTTGTCTACCTTCTCTAGTAGCACCTTGTTTCTTTCCACCATGTCTCTCACGAAATGGTATTGTACATCAATATGTTTCATCCTGTAATGGTACACTAGGTTCTTTTCCAGAAATATTGCACTTTGAGTGTCAAAATTTGTCTTCATAGCTCTATGCTCAAATACAATCCTTGAACACAGTCGATGCAACACTGCTACTTATTTTCTTCCATGAGTGGCTTCCATGTAGTCAAATTTTATTTTTTACAAGGCTATGATTGCTTGTCACTTACTCATCCAAATGATTGTGCCACCAAACATATTAAAAACATATCCATTGTTTGACCTTCATCGATCCAAATCTCCAGTCGATACGATGTCAACAAATCCATGTGCATTTACTTCCCTAACATATTTAGGTTTCCCTTGGTAGCATATAACATAATATTTTGTGTCACACAAATACCTGAACACTCTCTTGACAATTGTCCAGTGCTCTTCCCCAAGTGTCAACGTGTATCTTCTCAATACTCCCACTACATGAGAAATTTATGGTTATGTACATACCATCACATACATCAAACTACCAATAGTAATTGCATAGGGAACACATGCCATGTCATCTATTTCTTATTGTGTCTTTGGACATTGTTCACCAGTTAGTTTTTCTCTCATTGAAATTGACACCTTGACTGGTTTGCAATCTTGTATGTTGAAACACTTCAAAATTGTTTCAGTATAATTCCTCTGGTTCAACCAAATATTTCTTATTTCCTTATCTCTCTTGATCTCCATTCCTAGAATGAATTTTGTTGCACTAATATCCTTCATGTCAAACTTGGAGGATAGTTTCTTATTCACCTCCTTTATTGTTTCCATGTTGTTTCTGACCAACAACATGTCATCAACATACAATGCTACATATATGAAACACCCACCTTCTTCCTTGGAATATACACAATGATAAGCCTTACTTCTTACAAATACCAAACTAAGGATGTATGTTTCAAAATTTTGGTACCACATCCTTGGTGATTGCTTTAGACCATAAAGGGATCTCTTCAATTTTCAAACTAGCTCTTTCTTTCCCTTTACTGCAAATCCTTCAAGTCGTTTCATGTAGATTTATTCTTCCAAGTCCCCATGTAGGAACATTTTCTTTAGATTCGTTTTCTCTATTTTGAGATCAAATGTTGCATCCGGAGTCATTACTGCTCTAATGGAAGTTAATTTTGAAATAGGGGAAAAAATATTACCGAAGTCAACTCCTTCGACTTGGGAATATCCTTTTGCTACCAATAAATATTTGAATTTCTCAGCTTGACCTATTGTGTTCATCTTTTTCTTGAACACCCACTTGCTATAGATGGGTTTTATTCCATTAGGTAGACAAACCAAAACACACATATCATTCTTGTGAAAGGATTCCATCTCTTCGACCATGGCATCCTTCCATAGTTTACCCTCTATCGAGTCAACTTCCTCCCTAACCAACTTGGGATCCTCATCAATGGAAGCTAACATAAATGAAGAACAAAAATAAGGAATATTATACCCTTTAGTTGGTTTTCTCACTCATCCATAACTCCTTACAACTAGAGTCAGTTGTTCCACCTCTTTATTTGATTCAATAGACTTAGTTGAATCATCTTCTATTGGAATACTCAGAGGGGGGGTGAATCAGTATGAACACTTTTACCACTTCTAACCACAATATATAAAATTCAAATTAATTAGAAATATATCATCAATGTATCAGAAATATATCATGAGCATATAAACATAATCATAACAACACATCAAATACACAGTACACCAAAATTTACATGGAAACTCAAATGGGAGAAAACCACGAAATGATTTCTTATATATAAAAATAATACATTCACTGGAAAGACGAACATCCTAATTCTCTAGCTGCAACTGGAAGGAGGATGTGACCCCCCTATTTATAGGCTCCAACACGAAGGAAGCTACAACTCCCTGAATTCTCTAGCTCAAACCAGAAGGAGGCTATAACCCCTTGATTCTCAGGCTCCAACATAAAGGGAGCTAAAGCTCCATGAATTATCTAGCTCCAACCGAAAGGAGGCTACAACCCCCTGATTCTTAGGCTCCAACCTGAAGGAAAATCCAACTCTATGAATTATCCAAAACCAACTAGAAGGAGTAGACAACCCCCTTTCCTTGCCCTGTCCTGCCACCCTGAAATATAAGTGTAGACAAAAATTTCACTACCAAAATCACTTCCACTATCTCTACCACTATCACTATCATTTCCAGTGTCACATCAACCTATAACATGTCAACCTTTCATTGGATCCAACCAGTCACTATCAGTGTCACTATCACATCAAACTGTCATGGTCAACCTTTCACATCAACTCGTCATTTCCATTGTCAGTGTCAATGACATACCATCATCAACCTGTCACCACTACTGACACTCAACGTCAAAAAAACCATATCCTCTCACATGGATACCATCACCAAACAATGTACATCAACTTGTATCAACCACGCATAATCATGCATCAACAACTGTACCAAAATGTACACCAATCATGCACCAATACATGTACGAAACCGTGCGTCTAGCATGCACCAACACCTTTACCAAACCGTGCATCAATAATGCACCCACACCTGTACCAAACTGTGCATCAACCATGCACCAAAACATGTACCAAATTGTGCATCAATCATGCACCAAAACCTGTTGTTGATTTGAGAAAAAGGTAAAAATATCGTCCTTATCACCATGGTTTATGATATAATATTGATTGACTTTTTTATTAATTATAAATAATTAGGAAAGAAAATGATTAAAAAGGCTTCTAGAAATATTATTGAGTGATATTAGATATTTTCTTAATTTTTGTTTGAATTGTTTGATTTTATTGTAGGAATGGACAAATATTGTTAAAATCAAGATAGGTAAGAAGATTATGAATATGCATAGACTATTGGAGGTCAAAGAAATCAGGCACAAATCATTTTTGAGGAAGATTGATTCTCTTTTTTGTAATCTTTATAAATAGTAAAAGCAATCCTGAGGAACTCTCGATCCTCAGGATGGCTTAATTTACCCATATCATTGTAATATATAGAGGGTGATGAACCATAGAGAAACATCCAAGAAATTTATCCAAGCATTCGTATCTCTGAATTTCTCTGTACAAGCAGTCTATTGTAAATGTTTTACCAGTTATGAAGTTAATGGAAGCCTTGAGCATTTTTACCATCTTTGCATACTGAGTTTCTAGCAGCAATACTTCTGAAGACCGTGGGCCCAGTCGGAAGGAGTTACTGTCTCAATCTGTAATCATATCAATTTGATTTCAGTTCTATGATTTAAATCTCTTTGCAATAATTAAGATAAATGCATGAGTGTGTTTATGTTTATAAATTGGTTATGTTATTTTACAGAGGATAGATGTTTCATTAGGTTATTGATTGTTGTTCCATTTCCCATTGTTGTAGTTTATTACTTGAAAATTCCTCTCATTTTCACATGTGTTGTTCCTTTTATTAAATTTACAGTTGTTGTTCCTTTTTCTTAAATATGCATTTGTTGTTCCTTTTCAATTATACAACACTTAGTTGTTCTTTTCCACTAGGTTAGATAATCATTGATAGATTGGTTTATTAAGTATTTTCATAGATTAAATTATTGTTTCTTAGCTATATGAATTCAACAAATTGGTTAATGCCTTTAATTCAAAGCATGTTATTGATTAGATTAGAATTCTGTTGAGTAAGATTTTAGTTTCATAGTTTTAATGAATGTGTGAGGAACTTGATTATTGATAAACTCAGGTTTGCTTTGACTACACGATTTTTGCGTCTACAACTATCTTCATAGACTTTGATGATATTCTTGAAAGAAAAGATGAATCCATGGTTAATAAATTAATGTTAAACTAAGGTTGTTTTTAGGACATCTTTAGAGCCCAACATTTTGGCGTCGTTGTCAGGGATAATGTCAAATATAGAATAGGTTGCTTCTCTGGAGGATGAGGTATTGAAAATGAAAGGTAAGAACCTACTTAGGAAACAAGTAAAATTCTTTTTCCAATGCCTACCTCCAACTAATGTATAAGAGGTTGTATAGGTACTTAGAATTTTGTGTGAGTGTGTATGAAGAAAGAACCTAAAAAACCAAAACCCCTACCAGAATCTACAAAATCCCAGGGATCGGTGCCCCCTGGAAGGAGCACTTACATAGACGAAATTATTTGAAAATATGAATCTCAAGCTTCGGTTGGACCTCGAAAAGGATCCACCCGAATCCATCAAGTATCAAATTCACCAACTGCAGCTCATGTTGAGGTTCATAGCGGAACTGAAGGGATTGAATAAAGCTTCCAAAATACACATACCCCACCTCTCAATCCTTCAAACAAGGAAAATTCTTGTAATTTGAAATAAGGAGAAGGGGATACCAATGGAGTTGCTGAGGCAAACCCACCACCACCTGAACCTAGATCTCCTGAGATTCTGATAGGAGAAGTAACACTTGAAATTCTAGATATAGGCAGCACAATTAAATCTCCTAAGGGACCAAATAATCAACCACCTCAAATAGAACACCCATACCAAGAAATCCCTGAAGGCTATTGGAATATCTTCAATCAAATGGCATAGAAAAATCCACTGCAACCAGAGACTTCCACCTTGGAATATCCTATAGTCGATCTGATTGCTAATGCCCCAATGAAATAAACTCCATTACATAATATTCCAACCTTTCATGGATTGATATCATAGGACCCTGATGCATTCTTATTCGAATTTGATGTCTTCTGTAGAGGTTATGACTACACCTCTGAACCCCAGAAACTGAAGCTATTCCCTTCCACTTTAAAAGGAGTAGCTTTACGATGGTTTATGGGATAAGGAGGAGGAACTATAAATTCCTGGGATGAAATGAAACAAGCATCCCTCACGAAATATCAAKATTACTGTAGAACCAAGGATCTAAAAGATGAAATCTTTCAAATGACTGCAAAAGAAAATGAGACACTAGAAGAATATGTTGAAAGGTTTTAGTATAACTTGCAAATATCACCTTATGGTACATTACYAGGTGAGGTACTTAAAGCCACTCTGATAAAAGGTATGAAGGATGAATGGGTAGAAACATTGAATTTAATGGGKAAAGGTGATATTTATTAAGAAACTTATGATAACATTATCCAATTGTGCATCAGGTGTTCACGTGGAAGTACATGAACCAAATAGGGAATGTGGGCGCCCCTCACTATAAATAACAACATTACTAGCGGGGGTGTCACCCGAGAATAAGTTCGTAATCTTTTAGAAAATTTAAAAACTGACATTTTGAGTACTCTGACTACACAATTGGATGTTCGGCAGGCTAAACAAAAAGAAGCAGAAGCAGAACAGTCCTTGGCCATATTTTTCCACCGATGCAGAAAGAACCATGGTCCAAGGGAATGTCCTTTGGATGTGGTTCATGTTTGCGCCATTTGTGCCAAAGACCGTGCAACAGAGCAATGTCGATCACTCTCGAGACTAAAAGTTGTCTTTAAAGAAGTGGAAGAGGAAACATAACTGATATATCTGATGGCTCATCGTCACCAATGGAAGGATCATCCCCCAGGTACACTACAATATCCTTCCTCTTTCTTTTTTGGGTAGTATGGTCAGTAGCATAATTCTAGAAACACATGGCAGGGCCAACCATTTTCTAATCCCACCTGGTAGTCCCAGCAATATCCTACTGCACCCTGGCCAAATCAACCAGTTGCAAATCCCTCCTAGCCTAACTCACAATACCCTACCCCATACTGGAAGAATTTGAATAATAACCCCTATCCTTCACAGTGGACTAACACAGCTTCCCAATCCCCCAATTGGAATCAAAACTGGAAGCACCCCATGGGGATTAACAATCAACCCATGGAGATGGCCCCTCAAGCTCAACCCACTTTGCAAGCTCCACTTCAATTACCCCAAAACTCTCAACCTCAAATGCGCCCTCAATTACCATCTCAAACCAACTGAAATCCTAATAATAGACCAACCCAACTTGTGCAAATTATTGAGAATTTGGATGGGGAAATCAACTTTGTAGGGTGCAACGAACTCTGTTTTAGGTCAAGGCGCATAATTTCTCCTGAAGAAAGTAGAATTCACCAAGAGAAGGAGAATGAAAATAATATACAACCAACAATAACACCCTCGACTGTGGTCATAACAAAAGAAGCAGAGAAGGGGGGAAACACAGTCGAGCAACTAAATCCCAATGAGGATGCAATTCCTCCTCCCTCGTTCCCCTAGAGGCTAATGATAGAAAAACCATTTGTATATCCTAACTCTAATATTGTAGAGGAAGTAAAGAATCTATATGTTAATATCCCACTCCTATAGGCTCTGCAAGATATTCCTATATATGCAAAAATGATCAAAGAATTATGTGGGAATAAGCCTTTCAGAAAAGATAAGAATCGATCAATTATTCATGTGGTAGGAACCTTGTCTGATCTTATTCTAGGTAAGCAGGAGTCAGTCAAGTATATAGACCTAGGGAATCCTGTGATAATAGTTCAGATACATGGTTGTTTTTTTCCAAATACACTAGTGGATTTGGGGGAAGCCATTAATATTCTGACCATTGAGACTTGTAACGTTCTAGGTATCACCTCCTTCGAATCTACTTCATTTATGTTACAATTGGCTGATAGATCAGTGGTTAAATTGATCGGCACATTACAAGATGTAGAAATTTTGGTTAACTCCTGGGAATACCCAACTGATTTCCCAGTTATCAAGCCAAGAAGTAGACTCAATGGACACCCATTGATATTGGGAAGACCATGGCTTGCAACAAAAGATGCATACATAGGATGTCGCACAGGAAACATAACAATTGCTAGAGGAAATGCTACAAAGAACCTCATCATGTATCCTCTAGCTAAACCGAGTCTGCCTATCATACATCAACAATTTCCACCACCTAGATATCCAGAAAAGAATATACGATCTCCTCTCACACGGGAAGAAGCTCTCAGACTCAAGAACCAACTAGAAGATGACGTGATCAGTATATTTGTTAACAACCCAACCATTATAAGCAACCCAACATGTCAAATGCTAAAATTTGTTTTAGATAATGAAGAACAGGAAGATCCTTTGGAAGAATTGATGGAGAAACTTATTCCCACTACTGTTTTCCATAACAACATATCATTTGAAATTGCACTAGGGAGGCTTTTCAATATTAATGCTAATTTGAATGAGCAACAACAACAAAAATTGATTTAGATCCTTTCTAGATATCAGCAAGATTTTGCTTGGGAGTATCTTGACATGAAGGGCATCGATCCCCAACTCTGTACACATAATATATATATTGATAAAGATGACCGACCCATCCAATAGCCCCAATGAAGATTGAACCCCCATATCAAGGATTTTGTTAAAGAAGTGTTATAGAAAATGTTGGATGTAGATTTCATATATCCTATTTCAGACAGTCGATGGGTCTCTTCACTAGTAATCGTCCCCAAGAAGAATGGGAAATGGTGGATATGTGTAGACTACATAGAAATCAATAAAGCTACCCAGAAAGACCACTTCCCCCTACCTTTTATTGACCAAGTCCTTGATACTTTAGCAGGGAAGCATTTTTTTTCCTTCCTACATGGATTTAGTGGTTATAATCAGATCCAGATTGCCTCGGAAGACCAATATAAAACTACATTTACATGTCCCTAGGGTACCTTCGCATATAGGGTATTTCCCTTTGGATTATGTAATGCTCTAGACACATTCCAGAGAACCATTCTGAGCATATTTTCTGATTTGATTAATGAACGAATTG
>JASDQU010026182.1:16916-28378 GCA_032191745.1 Picea mariana | reverse complement strand
ACATAAGGGGAACACTTTGGAGTTCATCCATATTTACTTCTTATCAACCATGACAAAAAAATAATGAGTCATATTTACATAAAACAATTTTGGGTCCATTACCCAAACCTTTGAGCTACGGGGCTTTCTTCAAGGGTTGACATCATTAACAACCAACCTTAATCAACGGGTACAAAACGCGTGTATTTTATTTACTAAGTTTTTGTTGTCCTGAAGATGTATAATTAACTTCTATTAAATTAATAAATAATTATTAAATTTTAATTATTTGTATAGGACTATATTAAAAAAATTTATAAATCATTTTTTACACCAACAAACATACATCATTATCAAATACATGTGTGAAGGTGCAAAAGATATATGTGTGCAAACTATATGTCTGTGTTGGAGATGTATTTTATTTACTAAGTGTTCATTGTACGTGTTACGAGGAAAATCTCTCTATGGCATGGGGTAAAGCACAACAGATGGAATGGCATGCAGAAATCAACTCTAATCCCAAGCATGCTATATAAATGAAATTATAACAAGATAAGGCAAGGAGCCTACCTCACCTAGACGTTCGATAAAGACCATGGTTGAGCACACAAATCAAATCTTTATACCTGCATCTTGTCCTCAACAACCAAGATACGCAAGGATATAGTCATAATGTATAATGTTAGCATATAGATTAGCGTAGTCCATCAACATGCATGAAAAATACACCCATGGAATAATAATTCAAATATTTGCAAGATATCAATTGGATGAGAAAAGAGTATTTCTATTAAAATAATCAACAAAAGTATATAAGTGACAAACTTATGTAATGGCACATATCAGAACCGAGAAACTAAGTCCCTTCAGCTGGGCCTCCACCAAAGAAAAGCTCGTATAAAGGATACAATGAGGTTCTCCATCACAAAGAAGGAAGAGCTTGGTGGTTGAACAATGAGTTCAGACTTTCAAGGATAAAGTGATGCAGACTCAATATGAAGTGAAAATTCTCCAAAGTGCCTTTGCTCTCAAAGTTGAATTTTCTCTTCCAAGGCTTGGATATGGCTCAATTTATAGCCTTCAAATGGAACCAAAGGGCCGATTCGGAGAGTTTCCAGTATATGGAAGGTCAAGGATCATGTATCTCGTAACATGGCATGGAAACCCGACATCATTTTTAATTTTGAGCACCAAACCTGATGTACACAGAATTTAGTGGAGCCACCTATGTGTATGCTTGTTGTCTAACTGATAGGGCATGTATATGTGGGAAAATGTGTTGTTTTGTCTCTGGAAGATATAAAATGGAACTTCAAGTCTACATAGGGAAATGGAAAGGCCATCCAAGAAAGCTGCATGGGGTTAGGAAAAAAAAATTGTAACAAATGCCCCGTAATGTGTGAGGTCAGAGGAGTATCTGCGATGGTCGATATACATTATAATTCCTAGAAATGGATTAATGGAGACTCATCTGAAAGTGATAGTTACTCATGAGAATATTACAATCCATAATGAATTTGTACACATGGTTTCCAATCTGAATTACACTGCAGATCCATGCGGTAATATACAAAATAGTTTTTCATGGCCATGAATAGGCAATACAAAGAAGACACATGCCATAGGTTGTCATAGTCACAAATAAGGCCTAGTGGAATCCAGTCTCAAAATCAATCTGAAGATATATGTATACAATAGAGTACAATATGATCTCCCATGATCAGTGAAGTCATATAGGTGTTGGTCCAATGAAAGACAACAACATAATAGAAATGTTACTACGGTAAGTTGGAGGTATTCTACACTATTCGTTGAAGGTGCAAGTCTACATCATGTGAATAGAGGAGTTGATGTCGAACATAATGAGACTTTGTTTGATTACCGGTCATTAAGGTATATCGTTAACAAATGTGAGACAACCTATCGATAATGAAAGTAGGTATCAAGGAACGGAGTAGATTCTTACAAGTGTGAATAAGGGTGCTGAGGTCGAACACTTGAATAATCCATCGATAAGGAGACATTGATGTATTCCAACTATCAATGGTAGACAAACCTACCATTGATGATTGCAAGCCTCTAGGTACTCATCAGACTCTAGGGCTCATTTCCAAAATAGATGAGTTGAAGTCGATGGAAGGAGACTCGCTGAAAGGAGAGCATTAGGGCATCTCTCATTAGTTAGTATAAGGTACAAAGAAATATATTGATGATTAGGAAGAGATCATATGAATAGGATGTTCATGAACCAACGACCCTTTGCATCTCCTGCATGCACCAAATGCAGGTAGTGCATGAAAGAGACCCTTTGAATAGCATCCAATGAGGAATATTGATGACAAAGGTGATGAAACCACCAATAGGGATAATGGCATCCAAGACATTCCATGAATCCCAACATGTGAATATATTTCTTGTTTTCAAACACAAGGGAAACCCCCCATTCAGTCACCAATGAGGAGATGTCAACTACTGGATTCAAGGTTACCTACCCATAATGAAAGTAGGACCAGGGTGCATGGTAGGACTATAGCTTCATGTAGTTTGAGATACACTGAGAGTATGGATGACATGCAAAGTCAATATTTCTGAGAAATGGCCAACACAGGCTTATAGACATCCTTTGAACGAGAGCATGAGACACATGGATAACTCAGGAAGCATAGACTTGATGATAAAACATCGTGATGCGGGACGCATCAACGAACTCTCCATAGGGACTTGAATAATAATCAATTGGAGGAGTAAACTCTAAGTAACGATCTTAGCTTCATAAGGTCATGCTAAACCCAAACTTTTGATGATAGTGGACTCAAAATTTTGTGCTCTTTTCAAAGGAGACACGACTGCTGCCGATATAAGATAATATTCTTTTCCCGCCCGTCTTTTTTGTTTTTTCATAGGAAAAGAAATGCTATGACACAAGAGAGGAAACAAGTAAGCAACTAGCTCCAAACAGTGGAACATACCTATTCTCAATGCAAGGAAGTGCATGCGGGGCATGGACACTTGGAGTAATGTTTCCTCTTAGGGTATAAGGTGTCATGTTGAAAAGGATATAAAAAAGGCTCTGCTTGGCTTGATGTGAACCCAGGGGTGATACATTTCCAATAATTGGTTGATTATGTCACTCCTTCAAAAGGGTCAGTTATAGATCATTTTACTTGAGCAATTTACAATTAAAGGTAAAGTTGAAGTATTCAAAAGATTGAATCCAAAGTGAATAAAACCTCCTTATGTTTTCTTATGTGTTATATGTCATGTTTTCATTTAATATCCTATGTGCGGAAATCCATATAAAATCAACATAAGAACATAAGACACATAATGGATATGACACTTCCCTTCATAACAGAGTTCACCCGGTGTGGGCTACCTCTCCGAGTCTTGCTTCCAAAGTTTGAATGCTTTATTCCCCTCATTGTAATGATGTCTCTCCTTTACAATTTTTAAAGCCAAAGTCCCTTTTCGGTGATGACAACAAGATATTAGAATGTGATCAAGAATGTATACAAGCTTCACAAGTTCTCATGCTCATGAGGCATCCATGATGTTGACATGGACATCATTCCCACAAAATCAATACATAAAAAGAGGAAGAATAAAAGATGATCCCCAGCACCATGGAGCCATCAAGTGCCTTAGATATACTACTCATATCCAAGAACAAATATGCAGGCCATACAAAGATCCTGAAACTACAAGATTTAGAACTGATTCATTGGCCACTTATCATACAAGTGCCACAATTTCTCTATCACATGTGTTGGCACAGGGGCAGACCCAGGGTTCAACTCCAAGAGCACACCAACAAGCCCTAACTACTGGCCCTTTCGGCAACACCTGCAAAGTAGATACAGTCTCACCCGAAGTAGCTATAGGGGGTTGCGGGACACAGGTGTCTACAACCAGAGGGAATGCAGAATGGATTCACAGCAACAATACACAATCACCTAGTATTCTTTATCTTCCTTAACCTACTGCGCAAGTTATACTTCATATCTACTCAATATCAAAATAGCATCATATCAAATGATAGAGAACACAGCATCAATCACACACAACACAATGTATACATGGTTCACCCTCTCCCTAGGGCTATGTCCACAGAACTGTGCTTTATAATATATTAAGATGAAGCATACATTTCTTGTCTGCGCTCTCAGCTAGCATATATTCTCTCTTATCCTCTCTATCTCTCCCCTCCCTACGCACCCAGTTGCAGGGTTGATCTTCACACCCAGCTAAAAATCTTACAATACTAGAAGGCTCTCGCACCCAACACATCCTTCTCACACAATATTACTCACTCTATCACACAAGAACAATGAACTCTCGACCAATCTAACACCAACTATACCAACAACCCATCCCAATTCCTTTAGACCTCTATTTCTACATTACAATAGTTCTCGGACACCCTTAGGTTAAAACCTAATTGTCAAAACCTTAGATACAAAAACCCTAGGTCAACTTGATCCGCGTTTTCAGGGCTTTGCCAGCCTGTCTTTCCTTGTCATGTGGTGCTCCAAAGCATCCAATAGTAGCTTTTTCCACTTGTTAAGTTGTCCACAATCCATATTCCTTTCAGATATGTCATCCTTGATCTTCTCATCTGGAAACCTTCTTTCTCTTACTTCGCACCGTCTTTTCTGCTCTTCTGTTCACTTCGACCCAGTATCAGTCACTATGTCTTCCACGCAATTCGCATTTTACCTTTTCTTCATTAATATTCACTTTATTCCATATCCAAGGGCCAATAGGCCCCCAACACTCACCTATGACTCATCCCGAGGTACTTCAAATCTGATCCTTCTATTGTCCTTCAACTTCAGACTACACAGGGCGACCTGTGCTTCTAGCTCTATTCCTCCCTTCCTTCCTTGTGTAGATTGCCTTTTCTGTGTCTAGTACCCAGTTTCAATTGCACCTAGAACCTAAACCCTTTTCCTTTTTATTTTACTGAGAGTTGAGAGGCAGCCGGTTGTCACAATACAATTTCAATCGGCTCCTGTTCACTAATCCCTCCTTCCATTCTCCATTGAAAGTCTTCAACTGCGTAGCTCCTCCTTCTGTAACATAGGCAACCTCATAGGGCCCAAGCCAATGCGTTCTGAACTTTCCTAGATGCTTCATGAACTTACTGTCATATGTCAATACCAAATCACCTTGCTTAAATACCTTATTTTTTATGTGTCTGTCATGGTAGGCCTTCTCTCTTTCTTCCTGAACCTGCTGGTGAAATCCTACAATAAATCTATCTTCTTCCAGCTCAGCCAACTGTGCAAGCCTCTCTTGCACAGTGCCAGTGTCATCCATATCTGTAAAGGCTGCAATTCTTATACTAGGAACCAAATATTCCATGGGTACAAATGCTTCTAGAACATAGACCAATCTGAAGGGGGTCTGCATGGTCAATTTCTTGCAAGTGGTTCTATAGGCCCATAATACTGCAGGTACTCTCAAATCTCAATCATACATGTTCACACTGCATATCTTCGTCAGCATTGTCTCCAAGATTTTATTGAATGCTTCAACTGTCCCATTTTCTTGTGGATGATAGGGTGTGCTCTTCTGATGGTCAACTTCAAATTCCTGAGTCAAGGCTTCAACGGTCCTATTGATGAAATATGTGCCTTGATTTCTCATAAGTATCTTCGGGCATCCAAACTTGGTTATGATATCATCAAATATGAAGTGCATAGCTGTAGTTGCACTACATCCCTTAACTTTTCTTGCTTCTACCCATTTGGTCAAATACTCGGTCGCAGTGATTATGTATCTAGCTCTTGTGTGCTTCCCTGGTGGGTTTATAGGCCCCACGAAGTCAATGGCCCATTTCTCAAATGATTCTAGGGTCATCTGTGGTGCTAAAGGCATTTCATCTCTTCTGGATGGTTTCCCAACTCTTTGACATGCATCGCAGGCTCTGTAATAATCCTTGGCATCTCTGTGTAGAGTAGGCCACCAAAGGCTAGCCCTAAGAATCTTTTGCGTTGTTTCTTTCCCTGCGTAGTGTCCTCCTGTGATGCCTTCATGTGCTGCTGCGAGGATCAATGGTCTATCTGCTTCCATAACACACCTTCTCAATATCTCATTAGGTCCCATCTTGTATAGCTATCCAGCTATAAGTGAAAAATCTGCAACGTGTACTACCAATTGTTTCTTCTGAATAATTGTATAGTCACTCAGTGCCATTCCTATTGACAAGAACTGGACTATCTCTGTGAAGAGATCATCGATTTTTCTAATGGCCAAAAAATGTGCATCTAGCAGTGTATCCTCCAGACTAGTAGGTTCTTCTCCATGTTCCAACCTCGACAAGTGGTCAGGACCTTTGTTCATTCATCCTGGCTTAACCACGACCTCAAAATCATATTCCTGAAATAGCAGAAGCCATCTGCATATTTTTCCCCCCAACATTGGCTTGTTGACTAAGTATTTTAGCGTGAAGTGATCAGTAAACATTTTAAGGTGTCCTCCCAACAAGTAGTGGTGGAACTTTTGTAGCACATACACCATGGCTAACCCTTCTCTCTCAATGGTGGTGTAATTAATCTCAATTGTTGATAGCTTTCTACTAGCAAAGGCTAACAGGTGGTCGATGTATCTATCTCCTGGTTGTGCTAACACATATCCTAATGCAATGGAAAATGCATCGACATGCACATGAAACTCCTTACTCCAATCTGGGAAAACTAGAATAGGCGCAGTAACCATTTTTTGTTTCAGTGTGTCGAAACTCTGTTGGAATTCTTTTGTCCAATGAAACTAATAGTATTTCTTCAAAATATTCTCCTTGGGTTTTGTAATCTATGCATATCCCTTAATGAACTTTCTGTAGTATCCAGTGTGTCCCAGCATAGTTCGTAGTTGTTTGACTGAAGTAGGAGGGGGTAGATCAACTATAATGGCAATCTTGGATGGATCTACCAACAATCCCTACTTACACACAATATGACCTAGCAGCACTCCAAAGGGTGAAAAGAATATGCACTTCTTCAGGTTTAAGGCAATCTGACTCTACCTACACTTATCCAACATTAGTCTTAACCATTCAATATGATTCTGCAAAATGTTGAAAATAGTCCAATCATCAAAATATGATTCCAGGAATTTATGTAAAAACTCCTTAAACGCTTCGACCACCACCCTAGAAAATATGTCTGGTGCATTCTTCAATCCCAATGGCATCACTATATACTAGTAGGATCCCCATTTTGTTGCAAATGTGGTCTTGTGGCAATCTTCCTTGGCAATCCAGATCTGATGGTAGCCTGAAAATCCATCTGTAAAAGAATATACCTCCTATCCTCCTACATTGTCTAACACTTCGTTAGTAAATGGTGTAGGGAATGGGTCATGCAAACATGCATCATTCATCTTCCTAAGATCTATGCAGATCCTGATCTCTTTTGTCTTGTTGTCTTGTACCACCATAGGGCTAATCCATTCTGACTCTTCAATAGGTTCTATGATTCCTTCTTCCAACATTCTGTCGAGCTCAATTTTCACTTTTTCCTTATATTTAGGGTTCAATCTGTAAGGTCTCTGTTTGACTAGACTGGCATCTGGTTTCAAAGGGATCCTCATCTCCCCCATAGGCCCTTTAATACCCTTCATGTTAGTGAACTTGGTTGGACACAAGTCATGATACTCATGTAGTAACTCTGTGATCTTGTCAATAATGGCAACATCCCAATAATCTCCAACATTTGCAAGTTTTGGTGTCTGCTATGTTCCAGTGTTGACTTTCTTGATCTTGATTGGTTGTCCAATGAAAGGTAGTTCAACTCCTAGTCCTTCTATGTCCTTTTGGCCTTTTGTTTTGGTGATGTTCACATTCCTTGGATCATCATATTTGGTTGCATTGATATTGTAGCATCCTTGCAACCTATGAAGGGGCGCAGTCCATTCATCCTCTTCTTGCTCTAAAGGGAGGCTAGGTGCCTCCTCGAACACTTTCTGTCTTATGACCTATAATTCTTTATCTACTGTAGGATATTAGCTTTCAAACAAAAAGGTAGTTACAAAGTTTTGGGTCATACCTTACCAATCTGCAGTGATGAGGCGCAGTTCTTCTTGTAGGTACCAGTTGATAGGGGTTGTATCCAGCGTGTTGATGAATTTGTGCACCCACTGTTCTTGAGGGATGTTGCTCCAGGTTTCCTCACAACTTTGCACATGGTCCTTTGGACAATTTTGACATGTGTATCTAACTTTGCAGCTTTCTACTTGCTCTGAAAATCGTGGTGTCATCAAAGTGTGACATTGTATCAAGTCTGTAATATTGTTTTTGTGTGTCCCCCACCATCTCGTTGGAGTTGATTTCGGGGCCTCATCTATTGCCAACAATCTTTGTTGTGTTGGTACAATTTCTTCAAAGTTCACCAAGAATGCTTCTAAATGATTCAGACCATCAAAGGTGGGAAAGTTACTTACTATTGTGTCGATCCAACAAACTTCTCGGGTTAATCTAGCACATCTCCTTATAGATACTTCATACATTTTGTTCTTTCAGTTCTCCAATGATTCTTCTGAATCCGATGAACATGCGTTGTCACTTCGCCAGCTCAAATTCCCAGCCTTCATAGGATTAATGTAGTCTTGTTTTCTGGTTGTTAATTTGTATATGTTTTCTAGTTCATATGTGTGGTCTTCTTCTCTGATGGGTTCTTTGTATCTCTGACATTCATCGGGATCTAAAGGTGAAATGACCCTAAGGCCATATCTTTCAAACGTCATTTTTATTTTCTTTAAATCAACCACAGTGCAATTATTGAAAGCCAAACAAATTCCTAACAGTGCAGGGTAAGGACAGATATCATCAACTATCTCAATCACCTCAAAGTGTGCAAATGTTCTTACTCCGTCGATGTCCGCAGGGACATGTTCCAATCTGCCAAAGGGGGTTATTTCCTGCTAGTTAGCCATCCTAAGCCTGATAGGGGAATAGATCATCTCAAGTTTTCCCATTAGTGCCCAGGTTTGCTTCATCATGAAATTGACCTCCGACCCTAAGTCGAGGACCACATAGTTTATATCATACTCTCCAATATGAGCATTAAGGTGTAGTTCTTTATTTTTCCTTCTNNNCAATTCTTGTATGGATTTCTCATCTTTAATCATCTCTATAAATGTATACAATAAACCTACAAGTTTACTCACCTCTTTTCCATATCCGAGGAAGCAGACTGATCAAATGCCACAGGCATTCCACATTCTCTTACTTATGGTCATGTCTTCGATGAAGATCCTTGGTCTCTCCCGAATTATTTTCTTGCCTTCTCAAAGATTTGTCTTTCTTTCTTTGCATCAAACACTTGTGTCTTCTCTATAGCTTTCTTGAATCCTAATTCTTCTGTAGTCTTTCCTTGGATCACTCTATCCTCTCCTATAACAATGCTTCCTCTTGTGATAATAGCGACTCTGGGATCTTCTCTGCGAGGTTATGCTTTGATTATTTGTATTTGTGGGTTCTGTTGAGGTCCCCGTCTCTCCTGAAGTTTAGCCAGCAATGTTGTGTTGATGTTTAGACAACATCAAGAAGACATTCTCTAAAGATAATAATTAATAATATAATTATTATTGATTATTATATATAATATATAATAAGTAAATGATAATAACAAATAGTTATTGATTATTAAAGGGACGCATCCTTTCATGGGTGGTCACCTTATGTTCCCTATATATGAAACACTCATCATTGTAATAATATATCGAATATTGATATATCTCGTATGAAGAAAAACCAACATGGTATCAGAGCAGGACTGGGCTAACTCCCTCACAGGAGGGCCTAGGATCTTGAAAGAAACTTGCTTCTTGGAGACAAGATACTATATTCCATAAAATTATGTCAGAACTAGATGATATTGAACACATTTACTAGAAAGAAATTAGAACGCCATTCCTAATACAGGCACATCAAGGTGGCTTTATTGATTTGACAATTGTTTCTCTTTGGTTTGATCCCCTAACAAACGAATCTAAAGACCTCATTGCAGTCCAAGGATGAACAGTTTCCAGATTAGATGCTTCATAGATCATCTTATTTTTGGAGACTATCCTGCTTCCATGAAGGAAAGGGTTGGCGCTCGTTTTCCCTCATTCACGAAGAAGCAGCCCGAAAAAAAAAATTAAGGGGGTCTTTTGATCTAATTGGCATCAATAATTACAAAATATACTACGTAGCCAATCTTCCAATCTCTGAGGATGACCCAGGACAAAGAGTTACTGGATAGATCCTTGTGTGTCTATTGGAGGAACTAGTGGAGCAAAATGGAATTCCTATTTCCAATGAGACTTCATTTTATAGAATGTCTGTTGTTCCATGGGGTATACAGGAGTTGTTGGAATACATGAAAACATATTATCATAATCCTCTCATATCAATACTTGATAATGGATTTGCTCGTGCAAAGAACTCATCTTCTCTGGAAGAGGCCTTGGCAGATTGGTTTTGAGTGGACTTCCTCATTGAATACTTGAAATACGTCAGTGCAACTTTAAGGAATCGATCATATCTCATATAAGCAGGGTTTATGATCATGGAGGATAGAATTGCACAATAGAATGAAGACCTATGATAGATCCTAAAAACAAACAGGATTTATGATCATGGAGGCTAGCGTTGTACAATACTACATAGTTTCACTGATCTCCTTTAGTTTGGAATTGTGTTTCACTGATATCCATGAAGGAAGACAAATCTCATTTGAAGATAATATATGCATTTTTAAGCAATTCGTATTGTTTTTCACGTGGACAACATGCAAATGATGATGACGTTCGATGAGACACAATGCTTCTAAAGTCATGGGGGAAAGAAAGGCTTGATGCTTATTGTTTCTACAACAAGAGTAAATTGGAGAGCTTGAAGTATCGATTGAGTGCCAAATCAAACGATCATGTTATATGAAGTTGCTTATCAACTTTAAGAGGGAGGTGTGGTGTTTTCTCTCCTCTAGTTGACTAACCCCTCTAGACAAGGGTTTCTCTAATTATTCATGTGAGGTGACTGAGGGAGTAATGCTCAGTTGGGTACAAGTATTTCCTAATCCATGTGAGGTGGCTAGGTGTGAATNTGATGTGTCCTAGATATGTTTGAGGTATGGCTAGGTGTGAATGAGGTTATGGTCATAGTCTTGCATATGCCATGCGAGGTGGCTAGGTGTGAATCAGACTTCTGGGAGAGGAGAAACATTACAAGATGGCCATGGAGACTATGGAAGTTGTTGTGTACTATTGGACGACATTGTAGTAGTTGTGTGCTATTGGTTGATTGCAGCATAGTCATAAAGAACGTGGTGGATGATTTGAGCTATCGATGGTATGGTAGTAGTAGTATGCTACTAGTTGATTGCAAAGTAATCAGTGGATTACTAGATGAAGAAACCAAGACATTGGTTTCATGAAGAAACCTCAATATGTCTTAGGGTACAATTGTTCCATGAGGGAACCTCGATGTGTCCTAG
>JASDQU010026182.1:3755-16866 GCA_032191745.1 Picea mariana | reverse complement strand
ACACTATTCGTTCAAGGTGCAAGTCTACATCATGTGAATAGAGGAGTTGATGTTGAACATAATGATACTTTGTTTGATTACCGATCATTAAGGTATATCGTTAACAAATGTGAGACAACCTATCGATAATGAAAGTAGGTATCAAGGAACCGAGTAGATTCTTACAAGTGTGAATAAGGGTGTTGAGGTCGAACACTTGAATAATCCATCGATAAGGAGACATTGATGTATTCCCAACTGGCAATGGTAGACAAACCTACCATTGATGATTGTAAGCCTCTAGGTACTCATCAGACTCTAGGGCTCATTTCCAGAATAGATGAGTTGAAGTTGATGGAAGGAGACTCGCTGAAAGGAGAGCATTAGGGCATCTCTCATTAGTTAGTACAAGGTACAAAGAAATATATTGATGATTAGGAAGAGCTCATATGAATAGGATGTTCATGAACCGACGACCCTTTGCATCTCCTGCATGCACCAGATGCAGGTAGTGCATGAAAGAGACCCTTTGAATAGCATCCAATGAGGAATATTGATGACAAAGGTGATGAAACCACCAATAGGGATAATGGCATCCAAGACATTCCATGAATCCCAACATGTGAATATATTTCTTGTTTTCGAACACAAGGGAAACCCCCCATTCAGTCACTAATGAGGAGATGTCAACTACTGGGTTCAAGGTTACCTACCCATAATGAAAGTAGGACCAGGGTGAATGGTAGGACTACAGCTTCATGTGAGTTTGAGATACACTGAGAGTATGGATGACATGCAAAGTCAACTTTCTGAGAAATGGCCAACACAGGCTTATAGACATCCTTTGAATGAGAGCATGAGACATATGGATAACTCAGAAAGCGTAGACTTGATGATAAAATGTCGTGATGCGGGACGCATCAACAAACTCTCCATAGGGACTTGAATAATAATCAATTGGAGGAGTAAACTCTAAGTAACGATCTTAGCTTCATAAGGTCATGTTAAACCCAAACTTTCGATGATAGTGGACTCAAAATTTTGTGCTCTTTTCAAAGGAGACACGACTGCTGCCAATATAAGATAATATTCTTTTCCTGCCCGTCTTTTTTGTTTTTTCATAGGAAAAGAAATGATATGACACAAGAGAGGAAACAAGTAAGCAACTAGCTCCAAATAGTGGAACATACCTATTCTCAATGCAAGGAAGTGCATGTGGGGCATGGACACTTGGAGTAATGTTTCCTCTTAGGGTATAAGGTGTCATGTTGAAAAGGATATAAAAAAGGCTCTGCTTGGCTTGATTTGAACCCAGGGGTGATACATTTCCAATAATTGGTTGATTATGTCACTCCTTCAAAAGGGTCAGTTATAGATCATTTTACTTGAGCAATTTACAATTAAAGGTAAAGTTGAAGTATTCAAAAGATTGAATCCAAAGTGAATAAAACCTCCTTATGTTTTCTTATGTGTTATATGTCATGTTTTCATTTAATATCCTATGTGCAGAAATCCATATAAAAGCAACATAAGAACATAAGACACATAATGGATATGACACTTCCCTTCATAACAGAGTTCACCCGGTGTGGGCTACCTCTCTAAGTCTTGCTTCCAAAGCTTGAATGCTTTATTCTCCTCATTGTAATGATGTCTCTCCTTTACAAGTTGTAAGGCCAAAGTCCCTTTTCGGTGATGACAACAAGAGATCATAATGTGATCAAGAATGTATACAAGCTTCACAAGTTCCCATGCTCATGAGGCATCCATGATGTTGACATGGACATCATTCCCAAAAAATCAATACATAAAAAGAGGAAGAATAAAAGATGATCCCCATCACCATGGAGCCATAAAGTGCCTTATATCTACTGCTCATATCCAAGAACAAATATGCGGCCCATACAAAGATCCTGAAACTACAAGATTTAGTACTGCTTCATTGGCCACTTATCATACAAGTGCCACAATTTCTCTATCACATGTGTTGGCACAGGGGCAGACCCAGGGTTCAACTCCAAGAGCGCACCAACAAGCCCTAACTACTGGCCCTTTTGGTAGCACCTGCAAAGTAGATGCAGTCTCACCCGAAGTAGCTATAGGGGGTTGCGGGACATAGGTGTCTACAACCAGAGGGAATGCAGAATGGATTCACAGCAACAATACACAATCACCTAGTATTATTTATCTTCCTTAACCTACTGCGCAAGTTATACTTCATATCTACTCAATATCAAAATAGCATCATATCAAATGATAGAGAACACAACATCAATCACACACAACACAATATATACATGGTTCACCCTCTCCCTAGGGCTATGTCCACAGAACTGTTCTTTATAATATATTAAGATGAAGCATACATTTCTTGTCTGCGCTCTCAGCTAGCATATATTCTCTCTTATCCTCTCTATCTCTCCCCTCTCTGCGCACCCAGTTGCAGGGTTGATCTTCACACCCAGCTGAAAATATTACAATACTAGAAGGCTCTCGCACCCAACACATCCTTCTCACACAATAGTACTCACTCTATCACACAAGAATAATGAACTCTCAACCAATCTAACACCAACTATACCAACAACCCATCCCAGGTCCTTTAGACCTCTATTTCTACATTAAAATAGTTCTCGGACACCCTTAGGTTAAAACCTAATTGTCAAAACCTTAGATACAAAAACCCTAGGTCAACTTGATCCACGTTTTCAAGGCTTTTCCAGCCTGTCTTTCCTTGTCATGTGGTGCTCCAAAGCATCCAATAGTAGATTTTTCCACTTGTTGAGTTGTCCACAATCCATATTCCTTTTAGATATTTCATCCATGATCTTCTCATCCGGAAACCTTCTTTCTCTTACTTGGCACCGTCTTTTCTGCTCTTCTGTTCACTTCGACCTAGTATCAGTCATTATGTCTTCCACACAATTCGCATTTTACCTTTTCTTCATTAATATTCACTTTCTTCCATATCCAAGGGTCAATAGGCCCCCAACACTCACCTATGACTCATCCTGAGGTACTTCAGATTTGATCCTTCTATTGTCCTTCAACTTCAGACTGCACAGGGCGACCTGTGCTTCTAGCTCTAGTCCTCCCTTCCTTCCTTGTGTAGATTTCCTTTTCTATGTCTGGTACCCAGTTTCAATTGCACCTAGAACCTAAACCATTTTCCTTTTTCTTTTACTGAGAGTTGAGAGGCAGTTGGTTGTCACAATACAATTTCAATCGGCTCATGTTCACTACTCCCTCCTTCCATTCTCCATTGAAAGTATTCAACTGCGTAGCTCCTCCTTCTGTAACATAGGCAACCTCATAGGGCCCAAGCCAATGCATTCTGAACTTTCCTAGATGCTTCATGAACTTACTGTCATATGTCAATACCAAATCACCTTGCTTAAATACCTTATTTTTTATGTGTCTGTCATGGTAGGCCTTCTCTCTTTCTTTCTGAACCTGCTGGTGAAATCCTACAATAAATCTATCTTCTTCCAGTTCAACCAACTGTGCAAGCCTCTCTTGCATAGTGCCAGTGTCATCCATATCTGTAAAGGCTACAATTCTTATACTAGGAACCAAATATTCCATGGGTACAAATGCTTCTAGAACATAGACCAATTTGAAGGGGGTCTGCATGGTCAATTTCTTGCAAATGGTTCTATAGGCCCATAATAATGTAGGTACTCTCAAATCTCAATCATCCATGTTCACACTGCATATCTTCGTCAGCATTGTCTCTAAGATTTTATTGAATGCTTCAACTGTCCCATTTTCTTGTGGATGATAGGGTGTGCTTTTTTGATGGTCAACTTCAAATTCCTGAGTCAAGGCTTCAACGGTCTTATTGATGAAATGTGTGCCTTGATTTCTCATAAGTATCTTCGGGCATCCAAACTTGGTTATGATATCATCAAATATGAAGTGCACAGCTATAGTTGCACTACAGCCCTTAACTTCTCTTGCTTCTACCCATTTGGTCAAATACTCAGTCACAGTGATTATGTATCTAGCTCTTGTGTGCTTCCCTGGTGGGTCTATAGGCCCCACGAAGTCAATGGCCCATTTCTCAAATGATTCTAGGGTCATATGTGGTGCTAAAGGAATTTCATCTCTTCTGGATGGTTTCCCAACTCTTCGACATGCATCGCAGGCTCTGTAATAATCCTTAGCATCTCTGTGTAGAGTAGGCCACCAAAGGCCATCCCTAAGAATCTTTTGCGTTGTTTCTTTCCCTGCGTAGTTTCCTCTTGTGATGCCTTCATGTGCTACTGCAAGGATCAATGGTCTATCTGCTTCCATAACACACCTTCTCAATATCTCATTAGGTCCCATCTTGTATAGCTATCCAGCTATAAGTGAAAAATCTGCAACGTGTACTACCAACTGTTTCTTCTGAATAATTGTATAGTCACTCAGTGCCATTCCTATTGACAAGAACTGGACTATCTCTATGAAGAGATCATCGATTTTTCTAATGGCCAAAAAATGTGCATCTAGCAGTGTATCCTCCAGACTAGTAGGCTCTTCTCCATGTTCCAACCTCGACAAGTGGTCAGGACCTTTGTTCGTTCATCCTGGCTTAACCACGACCTCAAAATCATATTCCTGAAATAACAAAAGCCATCTGCATATTCTTCCCCCCAACATTGGCTTGTTGACTAAGTATTTTAGTGCAGAGTGATCAGTAAACATTTTAAGGTGTCCTCCCAACAAGTAGTGGTGGAAATTTTGTAGCACATACACCATGGCTAACCCTTCTCTCTCAGTGGTGGTGTAATTAATCTCAATTGTTGATAGCTTTCTACTAGCAAAGGCTAACGGGTGGTCGATGTATCCAGCTCCTGGTTGTGCTAACACATATCCTAATGCAATGGAAAATGCATCGACATGCACATGAAACTCCTTACTCCAATCTGGGAAAACTAGAATAGGCGCAGTAACCATTTTTTGTTTCAGTGTGTCGAAACTCTGTTGGAATTATTTTGTCCAATGAAACTAATAGTATTTCTTCAAAATATTCTCCATGGGTTTTGTAATCTGTGCATAGCCCTTAATGAACTTTCTATAGTATCCAGTGTGTCCCAGCATAGTGCGCAGCTGTTTGACTGAAGTAGGAGGGGGTAGATCAACTATAATGGCAATCTTGGATGGATCTACCAACAATCCCTACTTACACACAATATGACCTAGCAGCACTCCAAAGGGTGAAAAGAATAAGCACTTCTTCAGGTTTAAGGCAATCTGACTCTACCTACACTTATCCAACATTAGTCTTAAACATTCAATATGATTCTGCAAAATGTTGAAAATAGTACAATCATCAAAATATGCTTCTAAGAATTTATGTAAAAACTTCTTAAACGCTTCGACCACCACCCTAGAAAATATGTCTGGTGCATTCTTCAAGCCCAATGGCATCACTATATACTAGTAGGATCCCCATTTTGTTGCAAATGTGGTCTTCTGGCGATCTTCCTTGGCAATCCATATCTGATGGTAGCCTGAAAATCCATCTGTAAAATAATATACCTCCTATCCTCCTACATTGTCTAACACTTCGTTAGTAAATGGTGTAGGGAATGGATCATGCAAACATGCATCATTCATCTTCCTAAGATCTACGCAGATCCTGATCTCTTCTGTCTTTTTGTCTTGTACCACCATAGGGCTAATCCATTTTGACTCTTCAACAGGTTCTATGATTCCTTCTTCCAACATTTTGTCGAGCACAATTTTCACTTTTTCCTTATATTTAGGGTTCAATCTGTAAGGTCTCTGTTTGACTAGACCGGCATCTGGTTTCAAAGGAATCCTCATCTCCCCCTTAGGCCCTTTAATACCCTTCATGTTAGTGAACTTGGTTGGACACAAGTCATGATACTCATGCAGTAACTCTGTGATCTTGTCAATAATGGCAACATCCCAATAATCTCCAACATTTGCAAGTTTTGGTGTCTACTATGTTCCAGTGTTGACTTTCTTGATCTTGATCAGTTGTCCAATGAAAGGTAGTTCAACTCCTAGTCCTTCTATGTCTTTTTGGCCTTCTGTTTTGGTGATGTTCACATTCCTTGGATCATCATATTTGGTTGCATTGATATTGTAACATCCTTGCAACCTATGAAGGGGCGCAGTCCATTCATACTCTTCTTGCTCTAAAGGGAGGCTAGGTGCCTCCTCGAACACTTTCTGTCTTATGACATATAATGATTTATCTACTGTAGGATATTATCTTTCAAACAAAAAGGTAGTTACAAAGTTTTGGGTCATACCTTACCAATCTGCAGTGATGAGGCGCAGTTCTTTTTGTAGGTACCAGTTGATAGGGGTTGTATCCAGTGTGTTTATGAATTTGTGCACCCACTGTTCTTGAGGGATGTTTCTCCAGGTTTCCTCGCAACTTTGCACATGGTCCTTTGGACAGTTTTGACCTGTGTATCTAACTTTGGAGCTTTCTACTTGCTCTGAAAATCGTGGTGTCATCAAAGTGCGACATTGTACCGAGTCTGTAATATTGTTTTTGTGTGTCCCCCACCATCTCGTTGGAGTTGATTTCAGGGCCTCATCCATTGCCAACAATCTTTGTTGTGTTGGTACAATTTCTTCAAAGTTCACCAAGAATGCTTCTAAATGATTCAGACCGTCAAAGGTGGGCAAGTTACTTACTATTGTGTCGATCCAACGAACTTCTCAGGTTAATATAGCACATATCCTTATAGATACTTCGTACATTTTGTTCTTTTAGTTCTCCAATGATTCTTCTGAATCCGATGAACATGCGTTGTCACTTCGCCAGCTCAAATTCCTAGCCTTCATAGGATTAATGTAGTCTTGTTTTCTGGTTGTTAATTTGTATATGTTTTCCAGTTCATATGTGTGGTCTTCTTCTCTGATGGGTTCTGTGTATCTCTGACATTCATCGGGATCTAAAGGTGCGATGACCCTAAGGCCATCTCCTTCAAACGTCATTTTTATTTTCTTTAAATCAACCACAGTGGAATTATTGAAAGCCAAGCAAATTCCTAACAGTGCAGGGTAAGGACAGATATCATCAACTATCTCAATCACCTCAAAGTCTGCAAATGTTCTTACTCCATCGATGTCCGCAGGGACATGTTCCAATCTGCCAAAGGGGCTTACTGCCTGCTGGTTAGCCATCCTAAACCTGATAGGGGAATAGATCAACTCAAGTTTTCCCATCAGTGCCCAAGTTTGCTTCATCATGACATTGACCTCCGACCCTAAGTCGAGGACCACATAGTTTATATCATACTCTCCAATATGAGAATTAAGGTGTAGTTCTTTATTTTTCCTTCTCTTCTTAGATAGTTGATGTATTTCTTTATTCAGTAAAGGATCTTCCATTCCTATCTCATACTTTCTGACCAAATTTTGCAATTCTTGTATGGATTTCTCATCTTTAATCATCTCTATAAATGTATACAATAAACTTACAAGTTTACTCACCTCTTTTCCATCTCTGAGGAAGAACACTGATCAAATGCCACAGGCATTCCACATTCTCTTACTTATGGTCATGTCTTCGATGAAGAGCCTTGGTCTCTCCCGAATTATTTTCTTGCCTCCTCAAAGATTTGTCTTTCTTTCTTTGCATCAAACACTTGTGTCTTCTCTATAGATTTCTTGACTCCTAATTCTTCTGTAGTCTTAGCTTGGATCACTCTATCCTCTCCTGTAACAATGCTTCCTCTTGTGATAATAGCGACTCTGGGATCTTCTCCGCGAGGTTATGCTTTGATTATTTGTATTTGCAGGTTCTGTTGAGGTCCCCGTCTCTCCTGAAGTTTAGCCAGCAATGTTGTGTTGATGTTTAGACAACATCAAGAAGACATTCTCTAAAGATAATAATTAATAATATACTTATTATTGATTATTATATATATTATATAATAAGTAAATGATAATAACAAATAGTTATTGATTATTAAATGGACGCATCCTTTCATGGGTGGTCACCTTATGTTCCCTATATATGAAACACTCATCATTGTAATAATATATCGAATATTGATATATCTCGTATGAAGAAAAACCAACATGGTATCAGAGCAGGACTGGGCTAACTCCCTAACAGAAGGGCCCAGGATCTTGAAAGAAACTTTCTTCTTGGAGACAAGATACTATATTCCATAAAATTATGTCAAAACTAGATGATATTGAAGACATTTACTAGAGAGAAATTAGAACGCCATTCCTAATACAGGCACATCAAGGTGGCTTTATTGATTTGACAATTGTTTCTCTCTGGTTTGATCCCCTAACAAACGAATCTAAAGACCTCATTTCATTCCAAGGATGCATGGTTTCCAGATTGGATGCTTCATAGATCCTCTTATTTTTGGAGACTATCCTGCTTCCATGAAGGAAAGGGTTGGCACTCATTTTCCCTCATTCACGAAGAAGCGGCCTGGAAAAAAAAATTAAGGGGGTCTTTTGATCTAATTGGCATCAATAATTACAAAATATACTGCGTAGACGATCTTCCAATCTCTGAGGATGACCCAGGACAAAGAGTTACTGGACAGATCCTTGTGTGTCTATTGGAGGAACTAGTGGAGAAAAATGGAATTCCTATTTCCAATGAGACTTCATTTTATAGAATGTCCGTTGTTCCATGGGGTATACAGGAGTTGTTGGAATACATGAAAACATATTATCATAATCCTCCCATATCAATACTTGATAATGGATTTGCTTGTGCAAAGAAATCATCTTCTCTGGAAGAGGCCTTGGAAGATTGGTTTTGAGTGGACTTCCTCATTGAATACTTGAAATACGTCAGTGCAACTTTAAGGAATCGATCATATCTCATATAAGCAGGGTTTATGATCATGGAGGCTAGAATTGTACAATAGAATAAAGACCTGTGATAGATCCTAAAAACAAACAGGGTTTATGATCATGGAGGCTAGCGTTGTACAATACTACATAGTTTCACTGATCTCCTTTAGTTTGGAATTGTGTTTCACTGATATCCATGAAGGAAGACAAATCTCATTTGAAGATAATATATGCATTTTTAAGCAATTTGTATTGTTTTTCACGTGGAAAACATGAAAATGATGATGACGTTTGATGAGACACAATGCTTCTAAATTCATGGGGGATAGAAAGGCTTGATGCTTATTGTTTCTACAACAAGAGTAAATTGGAGAGCTTGAAGTATCGATTGAGTGCCAAATCAAACGATCATGTTATATGAAGTTGCTTATCAATGTTAAGAGGGAGGTGCAGTGTTTTCTCTCCTCTAGTTGACTAACCCCTCTAGACAAGGGTTTCCCTAATTAGTCATGTGAGGTGACTGAGGGAGTAATGCTCAGTTGGGTACAAGTATTTCCTAATCCATGTGAGGTGGCTAGGTGTGAATAAGAATTGAAGCTTATCCTTTCCTATGCCATGTGAGATGGCTAGGTGTGAATGAGGTTATGGTCGTAGTCTTGCATATGCCATGCGAGGTGGCTAGGTGTGAATTAGACTTCTGGGAGAGGATAAACATTACAAGATGGTCATGGAGACTATGGAAGTTGTTGTGTACTATTGGATGACATTGTAGTAGCTGTGTGCTACTGGTTGATTGCATCATAGTCATAAAGAATGTGGTGGATGATTTGAGCTATCGATGGCATGGTAGTAGTAGTATGCTACTAGTTGATTGCAATGTAATCAGTGGATTACTAGATGAAGAAACCAAGACATTGGTTCCATGAAGAAACCTCAATATGTCTTGGGGGACATTGGTTCCATGAGGGAACCTCGATGTGTCCTAGATATGTTTGAGGTAGGGATAAAGAGGGCGTACATCATTCCTCAAAACCCTCAACATAATGGGGTCACGGAGAGGAAGAATAGATCTATTGTTGAGACAGTCAAGGCGATGATTCATGATCAAAATTTACCTATGTTTTGTGGGAAGAGGCATCCATGACTGTAATGTATGTTCATAACAAAATTCCTTGAGGAACATGACTCCTGAGGAGGCCTTCACCAGAGTTAAGATTGAGGTTGGACACTTCAGGATATTTGGGTGTTCATTATACATTTATTGGGTACAGTGAGTCTTCAAAGGAATATTAGATCTTCATTCTTGGTCAGAGACAGATTGAGTAAGAGATAGAAAGAGATGGTACCTTCCGAGAGAGAGAGATACCTCAGAGATATTCGTGCTATGCCATAGCTATGAGCCACATCATTGATTCTAAACCTTCCTAGTATGAGGAGGCAACTAGTCATCCAGTATGGAGAGATGCCACGATGGAGGAGTATCAGTCCATCATGAAGAATGATGTGTGGGACATTGTTTTGAGACCTGAAGGGAAGTCTGTAGTGACTTCCAAATGGATCTACAAGATCAAACACATAGTTGATGGGAGCATAGAGAGGCATAAAATGAGATTTGTTGCTAGAGGATTCTCTCATGCGGAGGGAATAGATTATGAGGATACATTTGCTCATGTTGATCGATACACCTCTATCCAGATGATTATTTCCCTTGCAACATCCATGGGTTGGAGAGTACATCAGATGGATGTAAAGACAACCTTTCTCAATGGAGAGATTGAGGAAGAAATATACATCAAGCAGCCATATGGTTTCTTGATAGATGAGAAGGAGTCTCATGTGTGCAGGTTGAAGATGGAATTGTATGGAATCAAGCAACCACCTCGATCTTGGTATGCAAGGATTGATGGACACCTAATGATTTATGGGCTTCAACAAAATTGTTTTCGATCCCAGCCTGTACTACAATATTTTTAATGGTGAGTCGTTGATTTTGGTTCTCTACACTGATGATTTATTCCTCACTGATGCAAAGAGCCTTATTTTTAAATGAAAGTATGCATTGGCCACTAAGTTTGAGATGAAGGACCTTGGTATGATGCACTACTTCTTGGGACTAGAAGTGTGGCAGAGAACTGATGAGATCTTCCTGAGTTAGGGGAAGTACATAGTTGATATATTGAATGAGTTTGGGATGTTGAACTTGAAGCCCAACAACTACACCAAACTAAATATTTTCTATGCAGTGAGTGAACTTAGCCAGTTTATGAGTCAGCCGATATAGACACATTCGATTGCTATGAAGCATGTGTTGAGATACTTGTGAGGCACAGTTCGACATCGTCTGAGATATAATTCCAGTATTGATATGATATGGCAGGAATATATTGACTCTGATTGGGTAGGGAGCGCAGTGGACAAAAAGAGCACTTGCAGGTGTTGCTTCGCTTTGGGATATTCCAAGGTTTCTTGGTGTAGCAGGAAATGAACTTTTGTGGCTTTGAGAACAATAGAAGAAGAGTACATTACATTAAGTATGACAGTCCGTGAATCAATGTGGCTTCACAAGCTCCTTGCAGATTTATTCGAACGTGTGTTGGATTCAACCATTATTTATTATGGTAACCAAAGTTGTGTGAATATCTATGATAATCCATTGTTTCATGAAAAAATTAACCACATTGAGATCAAGTACCATTACATATGAGACATGGTGCAGAGGAAGGAAGTATTGGTGCAGTACCTTCCTACAGATGAGCAGGTTGTTGATGTTCTTACCAAACCAAGACGAAGTTCAAGTATTTTCATGACAGACTTGGCATGGCAAAGAATGCCTCCCTCGCTGAGAGGGAGTGTTGATGTTTGCAGCTTCCTAAGACATTCTACAGATTGTACTACTTTGTGATTGAGTTGAGTTGATCTGTGATGACACTTATCTGAGAAGGGCTAAGTGGGGCACTTATCCAGGAAGGGATAAGTGCGGTTGGGCTTATAACCCAATGTCCCATGTGGAGAGCACATGAGGACATGTCAAGGGAGTTGACCCTTGATGTCATACACTATGGGATTTGACCCTAGTGTTTCTAGAGGGTGTAGCCTCTAGAAGTCCACATGGAGTGCCATGTGTGACAAACTTTCTCCAGATCATACTCCTCTATGAATTCAGTTGAGTTGATCTGTAAGGACACTTATCCGAGAAGGGATAAGTGGGGCATTTATTCAAGAAGGGATAAGTGTGGTTGGGATTATAACCCCAATATCCCTTATGGAGAGCACAATAGGACACGTCCCATGAGGACCCTAGCCTTTCTAGAAGGTGTAGCCTCTAGAAGTCCACATGGAGTGCCATGTGTGACAATCTTTCTCCAGATCGTACTCCTCTATGAATTGAGTTGAATTGATATGTGAGGATACTTATTTGAGAAGGAATAAGTACATTTGAGCTTATATCCCATTTTCCAATGTGGAGATAACATGAGGAAATGTCAAGGGAGTTGACCCTTGATGTCTCACACTATGGGGAGTTGACCCTAAGTGTTCCTAGAGGGAGTAGCCTCTAGAAGTCCACGTGGGAGTGCCATGTGTGACAAATATTTTACTACTATGGTGGTTTTGTACCACTAGCAGAGACTGCGTGTCTCTGGACAGTAGTTGTGTACTACTATGGAAAGATACATCCCTAGCTAAGAGGGAGTGTTGATGTTTTAGCATCAGGCATAACTTCTCCTATATTGGGTTGCAGACCAAGGGAGATAGGATACATTTATTACAAAGGTGCACTTGTGGTAAATGGGCCCAAATGTAGTCCTTCCTTGATCATGACAAGAAATAATATGGACTCGATGTGCTTGAAGTGCTTTCCGTGTGTCAATTAGCATCAAGCCGACATTCACTCATAGGTGTGTGCCTGTGGTGAAATATCTTGGTGTGGTCTTTGTCCTAGTCATTTTGATTTGACAAGGCATGATAAAGACTCAAGATGCTATGCTATTACATGCAGACCCAAAATGAGCCTAATCTTAGAAAGAGTTAATTGGCTCAGAGGGAGAGCTGCAGAAGGAGTTTATCCTCGATTCAGGTGGGAGAGAGATGTCTCTCAAGACTGACACACATGTTTCATGAGTCTAGGGTGAAGTTTGTATACTTCAAAGACAAGAGGGCATGTTGCAAAATGTCTCCCTCATTGAGAGGGAGTGTTGATATTTAGACAACATCAGGAAGACATTCTCTAAAGATAATAATTAATAATATAATTATTATTGATTATTATATATATTATATAATAAGTAAATGATAATAACAAATTGTTATTGATTATTCAAGGGACGCATCCTTT
>JASDQU010026178.1:0-29806 GCA_032191745.1 Picea mariana | reverse complement strand
AGAAATGGTGCCCTTACCTAATAGGTAGGCACTTCAAGGTCAAAACAAATCATGATAGTCTTAAATACTTCTTGGAACAAAGACTATCTACAGAAGAACAACAAAAGTGGGTGACAAGGATGTTGAGTTATGGTTTTGAAATCATATACAAAAAAGGGAAGAAAAATTTTGTGGTAGATGCACTCTCAATAAAGGATGAATATGTTGAGGTATTTCTCTGTGTTATATCGATCATCCAACCCAATTGGATAATAGAAGCGAGGGATGAATGGAAGAATGATGAAAACATGTCGAATGTCATTAAAAGGTTGCAGCACGATTCTAGTGCATCAGATACATTTACATGGAAAAATGATTCACTATGGTACAAATATTTCTTATATTTATGTAATAACTCCCAACTCAAAAAAAAGGTACTCTTGGAATTGCACACCTCTCTTATAGGAGGGCACTCATGACTTTTTAAAACCTACCATAGGGTCAAGAAGGAATTTTTTTGGGATGGACTTAAAATTGATCTTCAAAGTTTTGTGGAAGAATGTTTGGTTTGCCAACAAAATAAGGTGGAAACAATTAATACCCCGTGTCTTTTACAACCATTATCCATCCCAAGTCAGCGTTGGGAGGAATTTTCCATGGATTTCATCACAGGGTTACCGAAGTCTGAAGTAAAGAGTGTCATCATGGTGATTGTTGATAAACTGGCCAAGTATGCACACTTGTGTGAACTCTTTCATCCTTTCAAAGACAGTACAATTTCCACTGCATTCATGGAGACAATTTAAAATATACATGGAATCCCAATGATTATTGTAAGTGACAGAGATCCCATCTTCACTGGACATTTTTGGACAGAATTATTTTCTTGTTTAGGTACTCAATTGGCTCATAGTTCATAATATCATCCTCAATATGATGGAAAAACTGAGATAGTGAAAAAATGTTTGGAAGGCTACCTTTGTTGCTTTGTCTTTGATAAACAAACACAATGGTTCAAGTGGTTTACCTTGGCAGAATGGTGGTATAACACTTCCTTTCATACTGCAATAAAAATTACACCATTTATGGCACTCTATGGATATCACCCACCTTCCATCATTTCTTCTCTAAAATAAAAATATAAGGTTCAAGTAGTGGAAGATCACATTGAGCATCAACAACAAGTTCTCCAACCCTTAAAGGACAACCTAACCATGGCACAGATTTGCATGAAACAACAAGTAGATGAACATCGTAGTGAAAGAAGTTTTGAAGTAGGGGATTGGGTATTTTTAAGACTGCAACCATACAAACATATGTCCCCCAAGAAATCTAAGAAGGATAATAAATTATCACCAAAGTACTATATCCCTTATAAGGTGTTGCAAAAGATTAGTACCATGGCATACAAATTGGAGTTGCCTGCATCTTCGCGAGTACACCCAATTTTCCATGTTTCATGCTTAAAGAAGGTTATAGGTGACAAGATCCCAGTTCAAACTATATTTCCAGAACTTGACAAGGAAGAACAAATCATATTGGAGCCTGAATATATCACTGACACAATAATTCGTCAGTTGAGGAATAGATCCATTTAATAGTATCTCATTAAGTGGATGAACCTACCTATTGAAGATTCCACTTTGGAAGATGAGTCTATTATACAGAAGCATCCAGAATCACTCAAGCGTTGTGGAGAACACTTGTCTGAAGGGGAGGGGAATTTTAAGCCCTAAATAGTGGCACATTACCCCTTAATTGGGGCATATTACATTAGTATTGTTATTTTATTTATGTCGTCTTGGGTCCATTAGTTGTAATTGTACCTCCTAGTATTCTATATATACCAAGGAGACCTTTTCATTTGGAATTGTCTTGTATTTGTAAATGTATGTGGTGTATAAGGAAGTTTCCCCCTTGAAAAGGATTATTGTCTGAAATTCTCTTTTTTTCAAGGCATTCAGTACTTATTCTAAGGTTTTTTATTCTATTTTGATATTTGGTTCTTAAAAATTATACATCAGAGGGATGTAAAGAGTTAGTTTTTTCATGGGGATCTACATGAGGATATTTACATGGACCAGCCAAAAGGATTTGTTCAGGATTCTTCACTAGTTTGTAGATTGTGGAAGTCTCTTTACAGTCTCAAATAGGCCCCATGGACTTGGTATGATAATATGGACTCTTTTATTCTCCCAGTTGGGTTCTCTATATTCCACTCTGATCCAAATGTCTACATATTGAGACAGTAGGATGCCCTTCTATCCTTGGTTGTCTATGTTGATGACTTGATTGTCACTAGGAGCACCTAATCCATCATTGCAAGCATCAAAACTAAGCGTTTGGTGAATAATTTGTGATATTTTCCTAAAGTAGAGAAGGTTGTAGACATATTCCCCAAACCATTCACTAAGAGAAATTATGTCCCTCTTTGGTCTCTCTTGGGGGTGCGAGACATTTATTCTAGGGGGCTCACTTAGCCCTTCTTCCTTCATCCTCCCATGGGGAGGAGTTTTTTCCCTCTAGGTTTTATCCTTCCTTTTTTATTTGAGGGGATATTTTGTACATTGGTACCTTATCATTCCTTGTAGTCAAGACCCATATTTTCGTATTTGTTTACATTTCCCCCTAAGTTTCACTTAAGGAGGAGTGTTAGTGTAAATAAGGTTCTTTAGCTGCTATCTAGTTCTTAGTTAGTTCTCCACTTTATCTCTCTTTCCACTAGGTTAAGTTTACTTAGTGTTAAGCCCTAAATTGTGGAACATTACCCCTTAATTGGGGCATATTGCATTAGTATTTTTATTTTACTTATTTCATCTTGGATCCATTAGTTGTAATTGTACCTCCTCGTCTTCTATATATACCAAGGAGACCTTTTTTATTTGGAATCATATTGTATTTGTGAATTCATATGATGTATAAGGAGGTTTCCCCCTCGAAAAGGATTATTATCTGAATTTCACTCTTTGTCAAGGCGTTGACTACTTATTCTAAGGTTTTTATGTTATTTTTATATTTGATTCTTAACATTTGGTATCAGAGCTAGACAATCCTCTAAACTGGCTTCTTCAAAACAAGTCTTCTTGAAATTTTTGCTACAATTTTTTTTTCTGGAAGGTTTCGATATCTATAATTTCTATGTTGTATATGTGACATATAAAGATAAATTGGGTCGAAATTTGAGATCTTGTTTCATTATATTTTTGGAGATACATTATGTTCAAGTTAGGGTTTTTTACTATTCCTGAAATTAGTCTGAAACGGGTCTTCTTGGAATTTTTGCTCCCAATTTTTTTCGGCTTAATTTCAAGTTCTGAAATTTTTATAGTATTAATGAGGAATATTGAAGTATAGGGTGTACAAATTTCATCCATTGATTTTATATACTCTTAAATGTATTCTCTAAGGAAATTAGGGTTTTTGGTTGGTCCAAATTTCAATCTAAAATAGGTGTTCTTGGGAAAACTGTTATATCTGAAGCTACAAACCTCCAAATTGAGTGAGACCTACTCCATTGGTTAGGGAATGTATGTTACGAGGAAAATCTCTCTATGGATAGGGTAAACCAAAAGATATGGAAATGACTGCAAAATCAACTCTCTTCTCAAGTATGTTATATAAACAAATATGCTAGCAAGACAAGATAAAGGGCCTACCTCATCCAGACGTTTGATGAAGTCCACCGTTGAGCACTTGACCCAAAGAAATACACCTGCAACTAGTCCTCAACAACCCATCAAAGAAAGCATGTGGTGATACTATATAATGTTAGCACATTCAATAGTATAATCCATTAATAAACCAGACAAATACGCCCATGCAATAATAATTCAATATATTCCCAAGATATCAATTGGATGAGAAAAGAGTATTTCTATTAAGATATTATCAGCAGAAGTGAAAATGTCATAGACTTCCGTGTCGGCAGGTTCGGAACCAAGAAACTAAGTTTCTTCTAGCTGGGCCTCCACCACTTCAATCCTCCACCAAAGGCAAGCTCATAAGAGAGAAACAATGAAGTTCTCAATCAATAAGGGAAGAGCTTGGGGGTTGAACATTGTGTTAAGACTTAAAGGACAAAGGGATGCAGACTCAATATGAATTAAATAATTTCTCCAGAGTAACTTTTCTCTCAAAGTTGAATTCTTTCTCCTTTTCCATAGCTCGGAATTGGCCCATTTATAGCTTTCAAAATGGAACTGAAGGGCCAAGTCAGAATGTTTCCAGTATATGGAAGGCCAAGGATCATAGATATCTTGTCATGACATGGAAACCCAACATTAATTTTCATTTTCTAGCACAAATACTGATGTATGCAGGTTGTTGTTGAGAAGCCTGCATATACGCATGCTGTATAGTGTGCAAGATGCATACATGTGGAAAAATAATTTTTTTTAGCTCTAGATATTACAAACAGGGATGATAAGTCTGCATGGGGAAATGGAAAAAAGCCTTATTGGCAAGATTGCATAGGATGAGGCAAATATTTCTATAACATATGCCCCCTAATGTGTGAGGTCAGAGGAGTATCTGCGATGGAAGAAATATATTATAAACAACCCAAAAGCGGAGTGGTAGGGGACCAACTGGATGAACTAGTTTCTCATTACATTCTACACTGACTTTGCATACATGGTTGCCAATAAAATTACACTACAGATCCATGTGAAAATATACCAAACAAGTTTATGTGGCCATAAATAGGCAAATACAAATGCGGTTACATGCCAATAGCTGTCATAGTCACAAACAAGGCCCAGTAAAACCAGCCTCAAAATAAATCTAAAGATATATGTATACAATGAAGTACAATATGATCTCCCATGATCACTAAATTCATATAGGTACGGGTCCAATGAGAAGGAAACAACAGCTCAAGAAAGTTGCGGTCACATACTGATGTCTTCAAGTCTTCTACACAATTTGCCAAAGGTTCAAGTCTATGTCATGTGAATAAAGGAGTTGAGTTCGAACACAACAAGACATCATTTGATTATCATTCATTGATGTATACCGTTAACAAACATGAGACAACCCACCAATAATGATAGTAGGTATCAAGGCACTGAGTACATTCTTATAAGTGTGAATAAAGGAGTCAACGTTGAACACCTAAAGAATCCATTGATCGGGAGACATTGATGTATTCACAACTGTCAATGGTGAGAGAGACTACCACTGATGACTACAAGCCTCAAGGTACTCATAAGACTCTATGTCTCATTTCCAGAATAAATGAGTTGAAGTCGATGGAAGGAGACCCACTAAAAGGAGAGAATTAAGGCATCTCTCATCAGTGAGAACGAGGTATAAAGCAGAAGATTCATGATTTGGTGGAAATCAGACGAAGAACATGTTCACGAACCAACGACCCTGTGCATCTTTCGCGTGTGCCAAGTGCAAGTGGGACATGAAAAATACGCTCTGAATAGCATCCAATGATGAAAACTACTGAAAAAGGAGAGGAAACCACCAATAAGGCTAATGGCATCGAAGACACTGCATGAATCCCAATGTGTGAATAGATGTCTTGCCATCGAACACAAGGGAAACCACTCAGTCAACGACCAATGATGAAATGTCTACTATTAGGTTCAAGTTTACCTGCCAATGATGAAAGTAGGGCCAGGGTGCATGATAGGACTACATTATCATGTAATCTTGAGACAAACTGCAGGTATGGCCAACATGCAAAGTCAAGCGTTCTAAGGAGTGGCCTGTTAGGCTCCAATCTACTGATGTAAATTAGAGTGCAAATGATTGTCAATTTGGTGTTTGTAAAACTTAGAGGTACATCCAAAATGTATGGATTTAGAGATAACTTTTATTCTTTAATGGGAATAAACCAAAACCTATTCTAAGAGCTGAATATGGAAGATATGCTAAGCTTATGTTTAGAAGTCCTATTCATAGATCTCATGATAGTAATCAACAAATGTTTTCCTAAAGAGTATTAACAGTAAGCATTCAAAAAGATACTCGAACTAGTTCAAAGGCTTATCAATGCTAAAAAGACAAAACTCTTATTCAAGAGATGCATTCATTGTCTTCTTTCATTCATTAGCAATTATCACCAATTCTTGTTAAATCAAAAGTATTGAAAGCGTAAATAACTCAAAAAGCATTTATGATCATCCTAATGCTTGAAAACAAACCACACATTGAATTATTATTCAAGAAATCACTCACAACGTGAGTAAGGATTAGAAACATTAAGTATATTACCTAATTATGGAATTCATCTAACTACAGCAAAGATATGAATAACACTCGTCTACAACAATATATGATCTTAAACATATATCAAATATTACTTGAAAAGAACATAAAGGAAGAGTGCACTAGTTTGGCAAAGGGGGCCCTCCAATGCTTCACTTGTACACTTGAGTCATCTCAGCTAAGAAGGAACTTCCAGCAGCATTCACATCATCATATCATAAACATTATCAAGAACAAAACGTAGAACTGATCTCAGGATTGCAAATTCCAAAGTTTCTTCATTCACATCAACGTTGTCATACTAGTCTATGCCTTAGAGTATTTATACAAGAGTTTTGAAACTAATAATGCTAATAAATCTCCTAAATATCATGATCAGATCCATAAAATATGCTAGGAAGGTCGAATACCCCTTCATATCCATAAAATATGAACAAATCCCAAGAAAATCTAAAACTGTCCATGTTTTTAGGCTAAAACAGGGTATTTTCTACTGAAGTGGCCCTGTTTGACCAGTGTTGACCAGACGCCTGGAAGGCTCAGATCTCGAAGATGATAGATAATCATCCATCCTTGTACATCAAGGATCACAACCCAAGTCTCAGATTTTTCCCAGCTGTCCTGCAAGTACACGAACCTAGGAGAAATTACGGGATTTAGTCAAATCCTGTAATTTCTGATAAATTTTCAATTTTAATGCCAAAAATTCGAAAACTCAATTCTTAAGCTAAATAATGATAGATGTACCTTGCATAAGCTATTTTATGGAAAATATGGAATGAAATGGAGGCAAAATGGATGGTTTTGGAGGCAAAAGTATAGTTTCTAGAGTAAAAAGGAAGCATAAAATTGTACTCAACATGGCCGACACAAGTTTATATACTTCCTTTGAACAAGAGCATGAGACATATGGAGGACTCCGACAGCATGGACCCAATGGTGAAGCCATGAGATGCAGAAGGCATCAATGAAATTCTTTATAGGGACTGGAAGAGTGACCAGTCGGTAGAGAAGACTCTGTAATGAGCTTAGATTCCTAAGGCCATGCTAATCCAAAAATTACGATGACAAATGGACTCAATAACTTCATGATTTGTTCAAAGGAGACAAGATTGCTTCCAATAAAAGATAATGCTCCCTTCAAGTCATCTTTTTTTGTTTTTTCATAGACAAATGAATTCTATGATACAGAGGAGGAAACGAGTGTCACAACTAAGAAAAACTAGTTCCAACAGTGGAACATACCTATGCTCAATGTAGGGAAATGCATGTGGGAGATGGACACTTGGGGGAATGTTCCCTCCTAGGTATAGGTTGTCAAATTGTGAAGGATATAAACAAGGCTCTTCTTGGTTGAGGATGCAAAAAATGCTGAGGCAAATGGTTTATATCGCAAAGAGAGAACTGGCTATAGGCTCAATATTGCAAGTAAGGGCATGAGATGGAATCACAACTTAACACCAAAAAATGTCATTTTTTATGTCTTTTAGTCTACTTGGTGTGAAAAAGGGATAAACTTGTGCCAAATAGACATCTTTTCAAATTCAATTTACGAGTGTGAAAGAGAAAAGTTCACTCGAAAATCTTTTCACTTTTTGATAACGAGTCGAAAAAGATCTTAACAAAGACTCATGACCTTTCAAGTCCAATTTAACGAGTGTGAAAGGGACAAATCACTCAACAATCTTTTCTCTTTTGAGACGAGTCGGAAAAGAGATTAAATCAGACTCGTGAATGAGGTTCTAAGCAACATGTAATGGGAGAGGCCAAGGCTCCCGTGCAGGACTTCTGTGAAAGGTAAGAAACTTACGAAGAGCTGACACAAGCTTGGAAAAACCCAAAGATTTCCAAGTCGAGGAGGATAAAATACTTGTAGAGTTTATCATCTCCATGATATATCAAATAAAGTCTCATACTTGAAAGGACATAAGAGGAGGCATTGGATACCCCACAAGACCATCCCAATCAAAGGGAAATTCTCCAGGACTTGGAGGGAAAGTACTTAGTGACAATAAAACTCTCTCTTGTTCAGAAGGTGAAGAATCAGAAATGTTGATGACATGGTATAGAAGGTATAGGAGGTATAGAACTAGAACTAGAAAATTAGGATCAACTGAAAATTGCATCGGCACGACCACTTCTTCAACCATTGGTTGAAAAGGATGCAAGACGATAAGGTCAAGAGATGTATCACCTCCAAAAATAGGGGTGGTGTCGATTGAAGATTGCATCGACACGATCGTTGGTTGAGCAGGTTGCAAGACAACAAGGTCAAGAGATGCATCATCCCTTAAAGGAAGAGGGGTGTCAGCTGAATATTGCATCAGCATGACCGTTATATCAACCATTGGTTGAATAGGATGCGTGATAACAGGGACCAGAGACACATCACTATCAAAATTGGGAGTGTGGTTAGGTGATGATTACAGCGGCATTACTGTCATGTCAATCAAAGGAGAAGCAAGGTGTGGGGAAACCACAGATGCCTCAGAATCTAAAGGGCCTTTAGGTGAGCCCCATGCTTCTGGTATCCCAACAATAGCTATACATAAATGAGTAAGGTGTTCTCCTTCACCAGTCCTACAAAGGAATTTAGGGTTATGTCTGAGACTTCTAGGCTTCTCGGTGCCCCCAACGTCATTCACAATGGCTAGTGATATGCTCTCAACATGATTGGCACAGATGAGAGAGGCATCTCCTACATGATGTACAGAGGTTGGAGATGTGGTATTGATATGGCTCATGTCAATTAGAGTGGTTCCCATAGCATGACTAGCAGCGGCTGGGTGTGGGTTGTCAACATGACTTATAGAGGTTGTTGACGCATCTCCAACATAACTAGTAGAGGTTGGTGATGGAGCTCCAGTATGAATGGTAGTGACTGGGCTAGTGGCAAGTTGTGGCATTTGATACCAAGGTCCAGGGAAATATTGGCTTTGAAACATTGCAGGTAAGGAAGGGTCCTGGTTTACCCCATGTCCCTGTCCAGAAAGTTAGTATCCTTCGTTTAATTAATTCAGAGAATTCTAAAAGGGCATCATCACTGAAGTCTGTGATGAGAATGAAGTATGATAAGGACTATTCAAGTGAGGATATGATTTTCCCCCTTGTGAAGGGATTTCATGAAGAGGGTAGCTCGAACCGTAAAATTGATTCTCCCTGTATGAAACACCAGGGGATACATGAGGACCTGACATGGGAAAAGTGTTAGAAGGAATCAACATGGAGGACGAAGGATACATGGATGGGGTGTAACAATTAGAATAAGCACCCATATGAGTATTGGATCTTGAAAGATCATAGCTAGGACTGGATTCATAAGAGGGGAGGTTCCAACTTCCCGTAGTAAAAGCTGGTTGAGGGACATGATTCATATCAAACAAAGACGTAGGCACTGGGGCCATGGTGCCCTTGGATCCAATGCTAGGATTCATATAAGTGGACCAGGGAGAGGATTGCAAAGGTGAAGGCATATCAACAAGATAATGACTAGAGATCCAAGGCACGAATTGAGTGCCATAGTTCTACATACCATTATGAAAAGTGAAAGGATTTTTCCCCATGAAATGGGTAGGCATCATGGGGTACGTAGTGATAAACAAGGGATCCAAAGGAACTCCACTATCCATGATAATGAGAACTCAGTATAGATTCTTAAGTCTAACTAGTAATCAAAGAGCACACCAAAATTCAAATGGCCAATATGCATACAAATGAGGTAAAGTGGTTGAGTGGCCTCCCTCCCTAAAGAAGGTATGTCTCGCCCAAGAGGGGCCTGAGACTCCCTGCTAAAGATTAGAGGTAACATAATCAATTATAAGGGCCCTTGTGGGATTAACAACCAGTCGATTAGATCCCCCCAGAGAGGTAATCCTCCATGAATGTTGTGTGTTGTTCGACCCTTATCTGACCCAGGGTACCTACAGAATAACCCCTGCAAGTAACCTATGAGACACCTAAGTCAAGCAACTAATAAAACATTGTATAACTGGTGCATAGACAATAAGTTGTAAGTTAGGTTCATGGTATGGGCAGGGTAGCAAAGCCCGAAACCTTGAAAGTACTGCCTCTCATGGAGGTAAAGGCACTTGCAAGATCCCCAGATATGAATAGATCCCCAGAAATATCTTTGACGCTAGGAAGGTATCGGGGGGATATCCCTTCAACCGACTTCACGTGACCTCGTGATTAATTCCGGTGTGAGTGGAGCCTCTTGATACTACCAATTATACAATGGATTTCTCCACTCCCTATCTCAGACACATATGTTGATTTAATTTCCTTGGAGAAGTTTACTCACAAACTCCTATTCCAAGGCACTAAATCCTAAGCTAGTTTGTGCACCCTAGAAAATAAAATCGTGACTAATCAATTTTAAATTATAGCATTAATTTTAATGGTTGTTGTTACTCAAAAAGGTATGGTAGTGAAACTCATGATTTTATGACTCTGCAAGAAAAGTAAATATGAAAATGATGCAAATTCCTAAAATTAACTTTCAATGAATGATATGCTTCTAAAAACCAGTGCAATTTTCAAATTTCAATTCTGTAATTCTGAAGTAAAATGCAATCTTTCACTATATGCACTAAGCTAATGAAAAAGACTCAAAAGACAAAAATGCGAAGCAATGAAAAATGCATATTTTTTTGTATTTTCAATATAATAAAAATGAAAATGCATGGACTGAAGAGCAACTTGATATATAAACTCTATTATGTATAGAAAGAGATAACTCAAGCAAGATACCAAGCAGCAGAACACCCAGCCCAATGTACAAGAACAATAAAAAATGAAAAGATGATGAGAAAGACTCTACCCAGAAACTCAACCAAAGATAGGTTTCTTGTCATCCCACAAGCACTTAACATGCACTAAAGAGACCCAAGAAAGCTCAACAAACATCAAATCCCACCCAACAACCACCAGACCAAGAAAAAAAGCCAGGAAAATTGATGTACGTAACTGTTTGGGAAAACAGAGCGTATATACACAGCTTGTAGAGGGACAACCTATGTATGTATGTGACTGTCAGGTAAATAAGCGCATATATGTTTCAAAACAAGACCAAGCAAGGGAGAAAGGATGAAAACACAGACCCAGAGTGAAAAGAAACTGTCAAGCAATGATGCGACAAGAAACACCATAGAAATGAGAGCAATCTAAGGAGAAAAGTACTCCAAACCTTAAGAAAGAAGATTCAATCCCCAGTATGGTCGCCAATTCTATTACAAGGAAAATCTCTATATGTATAGGGTAAACCACAATAGATGGAAATGATTGCAGAAATCAACTCTCTTCTCAAGTATGTTATATAAACAAATATGATAGTAAGACAATATAAAGGGCCTACCTCGTCCAGACGTTCGATGAATTCCATCATTGAGCACTTGACCCAAAGAAATACATCTACAACTAGACCTCAACAACCCATCAAAGAAAGCATGTGGTGATATTATATAATGTTAGCACATTCAATAGCATAATCCGTTAATAAACCAAACAAATACGCCCATGGAATAATAATTCAATATATTTGCAAGATATCAATTGGATGGGAAAAGAGTATTTCTATCAAGATATGATCAGCATAAGTGAAAATGTTACAGACTTTTGTGTCAACATGGTTCAGAACCGAGAAACTAAGTTCCTTCTAGTTGGGCCTCCACCACTTCAATCCTCCACCAAAGGCAAGCTCATAAGAGAGAAACAATGAAGTTCTCAATCAATAAGAAAAGAGCTTGGGGGTTGAACACTATGTTCAGACTTAAAGGACAAAGGGATGCAGACTTAATATGAAGTAAATAATTCCTCCATAGTAACTTTGCTCTCAAAGTTTAATTCTTTCTCATTTTCCATAGCTCAGAATTGGCCCATTTATAGCCTTCAAAATGGAACTGAATGGCTGAGTCGGAACATTTCCAGTATATGGAAGGCCAAGGATCATAGATCTCATGTAGTGACACGGAAATCCAACATTAATTTTCATTTTATGGCACAAATCCCGATATACGTGGGCTGTAGTGGAGCAGCCTGCGTATACGCATGTTGTATAGTGTGCAAGATGCATACATGTGAAAAAATATTTGTTTTTAGCTCTGGAACTTACAAACAAGGATGATAATTCTGCATGGGGAAATGAAAAAAGGCCTTATGGGAAAGATTTCATAGGGTGAGGCAAATCTTTATATAACAATGGACCAAATTTATATTGGTGAAAATTTCATGTTCGGAAGTGAAGAGAGTGACACGTGGCAAGTCGTACAAGTTTTTTCTCCTGAAAGGGAAAACAATGAGCACATATTGGGAAAGTTATCATAAAATTCTCTTGGTGAATAAAATCTTGGTATAACCTATGGGGTTGGAAAGAATACACGTCAGGCTACCTCAAGATGAAATTATAGACTCATAAGGGACGAAATTGCAGAGCTACAAATAGAAGAAAGTTCGGCTAGAAAAATAGTCTCCAAATCGGGGTTTTAAAAGGTGCATTTTGTTTTTTGGAAATTTGCATATCTTTTGACTAGAAGATCCAATTGGGGTGATTCAAAAAGTAGAATAAAGTGGGATATTAGGAGTATCACATAAAATCTTGAGAATCTTAGGGAGTTTTAGGTACATAGGTATTATGGTGTCTTTAAACATAGGAGCTATTGTTACTTGTCATCGCTACAACCCAGGGACAGTGTGGTTCTTCCATGTACTTAGATTATATAGGAAGGCCCCTTTCGAATGGTTGTGCATTAGAAAACACTACTACATATTTGATCTCCCACATACATGGCATATATCAGGAGACTCTCTAGAATCTTGATGTCAGACAATTTTCTTAGGTTGATGGATAATTGGTATGGATTGTTGGTTGTCATTGATGTCAACTATTAGAGAGTGATATTGTATATTGATGTCAACCCTTGGAGAAGGTCCGATAGAAAATTCTGGTAGCACAAAGGTTTGGGTAATGGACCCAAGGTTGTTTCATGTATAATGGTATGAGTTTTAATATATTTGAATGTAATACTATTCTAGATGGATAGTACATGTCATTCCATTTCTGGTGGTATGTGGAACGTCACATAACTTCTCACGGTTAGAGAGTTATGGCCATGAGAAGTTGGAGAACCCAGGTTTGGGTAATGGGTCCAAGTTTGTTTGATGGATAATGGTATGATTTTTGATATATTTGAAGTCAATACTATTCTATATGGATAGTACATGTCATTCCATTTCTGGTGGTACGTGGAACGCCACAAAAATCCTCGCGGTTTGAGAGTTATGGCCTTACGAAGTTGGAGGACCCTCATATGTTGACTTGAAGCCCCAAAAGGTCAGAGAGATTGCAAAGAATAAATTATTATTTAAATGATAAAGTAAAGTGACAAATTCAAGAAGGATTATTTAAATAATAAAGTGAATTGACAAAATCAAAGAAGATTATTTAAATGATAAAGTGAGGTGACAAAGTCAAGGAGGAATATTTAAATGGTAAAGTAATGGATAACTTTCTAATTATGGAAAGTGATTAACTATAAAAATGAGGAAAATAGGTTAAGTGACCTAGAAATGGGTTAAGTGACCTAGAAATAGGTTAAGTGACCTAGAAATGGGTTAAGTGACCTAGAAGATGCTTTTAAGAAAGATATTTGGAGAGTATAAATAAGAGGCAAGGCTCTCTCATTTTACATCACACTTGAGTATATTGAATATCTATAGGTGAGTGAGGTAACCAAAGAATATCTAAGCCGAATTTCAGAGGAAAGGTGAAGAAAAGATGGTCAGAATTCAAGGGAGGATAAATTATTTTGATGTTGCTTTCTAAGGTATGTTATTTACAGGTGATCTCACCATTTTCACAATAAATTTGTTTCTAGAATGATTCAGACCATGAAATTTATAGGCCATTGAGGAAATATATCCAAGTATTTGTGGTAAAACATTCAGATTATGGGTCGTTGTAGTTTTGGAGTTACACTATGTGGAAAATAGGGTTTCTAGTTAATCTTGAAACTAGTCTAAAACAAGTGTTTCGGGTAAAAACATCATAACTTCTTCGTAACAGATCCAAATTCAGTAAGACCAACTGTATTGGTTAGATTAAATTCTGTCATATTTTGTGTAACATTTTTAGATCCATGCAACAAATATTCCATGCGGGGCATGCTCTACAAGGTCCCTCTCTAGAATAAGCCAGAATTCAGCAAGGTATGCCATTTTTTATATAAATCCTTTTCTGAGAGGTTCCAAGAAGTGACACCTAGAGGAATTGCATAAAACACACTAAAGAACATTGTATATAATTTTCATATCTTTATTCATTATAGGTACATCGTTATGATTATTTCAAGTTAGGGTTGTTGACTAATCCAAAATAACTCATGTGAGACTAAAGAAAAGTTTGATGAAAATGCTATTCTCTTGTTGTTAAAGTTACAAAGTTACAAATCATATTTGGATGATGAAATTGATGAGGGATTTTGGTTAAGGTACATATAGGGTACATGCTTAAGACAAGTAGTTGATGAGTTGGCACATACATGAGGTGTATAGTTGATTATGTTGGTACATCTTGATGAGTCATAGTTGATAAGTAGTTGATACATGATTGGTACATACTTGGTACATGGTTGGAGGCAATTGTTCGTGGTATTGTTGACACATGGTTTATGGATGATGTAGCATACTTGTATTGGTATATTATTAGAATCACATATTGATCTTGGTGATGATTATGATTTGTTGTGTTATGGTTGGCTGATGCACATCTTTCAGATTTGTCTTGGTGATTGATCTTGGTGAGTAGATCTGATTTGGTTGATAAGATTGATGAGACATGTTGTTGTGATAGGTTGTTTCGACAGGTTATTTGTACAGGTTTGGTGCATGGTTGATGCACTTGTTCATGGTATAGGTTTTATACAGCTTGGTGCATGCTTGATGTACTTGTTTATGGTACAGGTTGATTACATGTTGACTGGTACAGGTTTATAGCAGTATATCTCACAATGATAGTGTGAAAATGGTTCCATCATTCTACTTATATGTCAGGGAGGTTGGATGGGGAAATGACATGTGGTTGTAGCCACCTTCTGGTTGTATCCGGAGAACATAGGGGGTTGTAGCATCCTTTTGGTTGTAACTAGAGAATTGGGGAGTTGGAGCTTCCCTCGGGTTGTAGCCTAAGAAACTAGGGGGTTGGAGCTTCCTTCCAGTTGTAGCTGGAAAACAAAGGAAGTTGGTGTCTCCAATGAATGTAATTCTCAATACATATAAGAAAAATCATTATGTGGTTTTCTCCCTCTTTGGGTTTCCACGTAAAACACTGGTGTACTGTGTATGTATATGATTGTTCATTTATTCATTGCTTATTTACTCTGCAGTTATTGGATGATAATGCTACATTGATATAACACTTGGATTATATGGTTAAAAAGGATTAAATTTCTCTATTACTGATTCACCCCCCCCTCTCAGTAATCCAACAATTGGTATCAGAGTCGGTTCCTTCAGGAAACATTTTAACCACTGGAAGGAGATCATGAATTATTCTGAGAATGGAGTACCAATGTTTAATGGTCAGAATGGTTTAAAGTATGAGATGTGGAAAATAAGGGTGGAAGTACTTTTATAGGCACAGGGAAATTATAATTTGCTATCAGTTGTTACAGTATATGATAGTTCAAAAAGGGCAAAGACTACAGTCAAGAAGGAATTGAGGAAGAATAACAAAATAACAATGGATTTCATCTGGGAAGGATTACCTAATTCAGAAAGAGAAAAGGTTGGTAAATGTTCATCAACAAAAGAACTTTGGGATAAGTTACATGACATATATTATTCACCCATCACAGATTCAGAAAATGTCAAAGAAAATGCAGATACAAATCAAGAAGAATTATGTTCACCGTGTCAAGCAGATTCAGAAGATGAAGAGTACATAATCACCAGAGGTATGTTGTTTTGTTTTAATTTTGAAAAACGTGGACATCTTGAAATAGAATGTCATGAAGGAAATGAGACAGAAAAACTAATTGAAAAGGAAGACAATTATGAAGAAGAATTGATTAGTGCTTTATATGAACTAAGAGAAGAAAACAATTCACTCAAGAAAGAATTGATGAAACAAAAGAAAAGTGTTCACATTTTTGAAGAATCCCAACAGGTCATTGAGAACTTAAGAACTCAGCTAAAAGAAGCCAGAAAGATCGAATAAAATCTTGAATATCAAAAGCAGTGTTTAGAAACCAACATAGCAGCACAGAAGGAAGAAGAAGAAATGAGAGAGAATATATTGACATATCATCTTAAGGAAAGAATTAACGATCTAAACCAGCTTAGGCAGAGTTTTTTCAAGAAGAGAAAGGACTTGAAGAAGAAATAATCACATTAAAAATTCAGCTTGAAGAAGCGAAAAGAACAGAAGAAGTCATGAAGTCTCAAATAATGAAGAAAGAAGAAGAGGTTGAGAAGCTTGAATAAGAAGTTGTCACATTGAGAAGTAAAATCATCAAGCTCAACAAGAACGTTGAAGAGACATAAACATCCACATCAGTTGTAGAGAATGAAGAGAAGCACTCTAGGTTGCTATAAAAGAAGAATGAAGAATATAGAAAGAGTTATGCAGAAGTACTCAAAGGAAGGAATCATGGTCAACCAGAATCTAAGAAAACTATTGAAGATACATCTTCAAGAAGACCATACATGTTCAAGCCACAAAGAAGCTTCAATCATGATCATGATCAGTCAAGGAAAAAATTCAGAGGGACTATGCCACAAAGAAGATCATTCACTCCCACGTATGCAAATTTATTTTATGGTAATTGTTTTTATCGTACTAACTTTGGACATAAGGTTGCATATTGTAGGGATTACAAAAGAAATGTTCAAGAAATAAGTGCCTATGTGGTTGGACGTAACATTGAGTGTTACAAATTTCATAACTATGGACACATAGCCAGTGATTTTAGAAGCATGATCGATACTTCCATGAAAGCGAATAATGATATTAGATATAAGAAAGTATGGATAAGAAAACAGGAAGAACGGGTGAACAAAGACCAGGTACTAGAGATCGCAAGATTGACAATAAACAAGATGAAGAAAATTCTACAAAGAAAAAGAAAGATGTCATATACATAAAGGTTTGGAAAATAACTGAAAGAAAGGAAGGACAGGTAAATAAGGAACAAGTTCAAGAGGTTGTACTTTCAGGAATTGTAGTGAAAGATGAATCCACAGACAGAAAGAAAGAAGTCAAATCTCAAAGAGATAATGAATCTACCAATGAAGATAATGATGAATCTACCAATGAAGATGATGATGAATACACATCAGAGCATGAATTGTTCTCAGCCATCTGACTTAGAGACTCCCAAGTAATATGAATATTAGAGAGGGGGAGTCTATGCGATAGTTGTGACAGACCAAAGAACCATCCTTCGAGCAGCTTGCAGAATTTGAGAAGACAGATTCAGAGTAATCAGTTAGAAAAAGTACAGCTTGATAGATTAATCAAGACTTCATGATAGTATAGTGATAAATGGGTTAGAATTATGGACAGTTGCGCAAGTAGAGTCTTGGACAGTATGGACAGAGATGGATTCGTAAGAACACTTCGCAAGTTTGGACAAATATATGATAGTGGACGAGAGCATGGATTCATAGATTGGTTCAGAGAGTGGTTCAGAGACAAAGGAACATTATCATAATGGATTATAATTACATAGGAAATGGCTCGAAAAATGCCAATGGATTCCAAATTGACAGATATTTTTTGGACACATGTAGTGCATACATCAGTTCACATTCAAAACAGAGTAATGCTCAGAAAAAACAATGACAAAAATCCCTACGAACTATGGAAAGGAAGCGCAGACAATAACCTCTACATCAAGGTAACTCAAGATATGTCAAAGAAACCAAGGAATTTGTATTTCTCAAACTAAATATATCAGAGAAATGTTAAAGAGGTTCGGAATGGAAGATTGCAAACCAGTTACCACTCTTATGCAAACCAATTGCAAGTTGAGAAAAGATGATGATTCAAAGTATACAAACCAGAGGCAATACAGGTCAATGATTTGTAGCTTACTATATGTGACAGCATCTGGACTAGATGTAATGCAGGCAGTTGGACATGTGGCACGATTTCAAGAAGCACCAAAGGAATCACATGTATTAGCAGTGAAGAGGATTTTCAAATATCTCAAAGGAACATAAGAGTTTGGATTATGGTATCCAAAAGGAAAGGATCTATCACTTATTGCCTACACAGATGTAGATTGGGCAGGTTGCATTGTTGACCGATGAAGCACCAGTGTAGCAATTTTCTACTTGGGTTAGTGTTTATTATCTTGGCTAAGAAAGAAACAATCATCAATATCCTTATCTACAGTCGAGGCATAGTATATTGCAGCAACAACATGTTGTACATGGGTTCTATGGATGAAAAAAAAATTGACAGTTATACAGGTTGAGTATGATGAGCCCATTCCAATCTATTGTGATAATACAAGCGCCATCAGTATCACAAAAAACCCGTTGATGCACTCCAAGACGAAGCACATTCCAATCAAGTATCACATTCTACGGGAACAGGTTGCAGAGAAGAACACCAGAGTTGAATATGTGGGAACAAAAGAACAAGTAGCATACATCTTTACAAAACCACTTCCACGGGAATCCCTTGAGTATCTTTGCCAGAGACTAGGAGTAATCTCTACTCCAAAATGAATGCTTATCAATGATTATCTTATATGTCTTAGATGTACACGAGGAAGCACAATAAATAGGACAAAGGGGGAGAGATTTATCAAATGCAAAGGTAAATGTTTGGAGAGAAAGCATAGAGGCATGTTTTCAAGGGGAGCGATTGTCAGAAGGGAAGAATGAGCAATATGACTTCAGAGTGACACCCTTTGTCAAAGAGGGGGATATTATTCATATGAAGGGAAAGAGAGTAATCATAGGATTAGAAACACAAAGAAAAATCAAAGGCACATAGACAGGGGGAGTAGCCCCAAGGAGATTTCAATCAGGGGGAGCAGCCCCAAAGGGAGATACCCTTTTCCATTGATGGCAAAGGGGGAGAGATAGAAACATTGATAAAGAGTATAAGCATGAATGTTATCATGACTATCAGATGTTTCAATGCTTATCTTATATGTCTTAGATGTACACGAGGAAGCATGATAAATAGGACAAAGGAGGAGAGATTTATCATATGCAAAGGTAAATGTTTGGAGAGAGAGCATAGAGGCATGTTTCCAAGGGGAGCGATTGTCACAAGGGAAGAATGAGAGATATGACTTCAGAGTGACACCCTTTGTCAAAGGGGGGGATATTATTCATATGAAGGGAAAGAGAGTAATCATAGGATTAGAAACACAAAGAAAAATCAAAGGCACATAGACAGGGGGAGCAGCCCCAAGGAGAGTTCAGTCAGGGGGAGAAGCCACAAAGGGATATACCCTTTTCCATTGATGTCAAAGGGGGAGATATAGAAACATTGATAAAGAGTATAAGCATGAATGTTATCATGACATTGATAAAGGGGGAGATTGTCAGACAATTTGCTTAGGTTGATGGATAGTTGGTATGGATTGTTGGTTTTCATTGATGTCAACTATTGGAGAGTGATATTGTAGATTGATTTCAACCCTTATTGATTGATGTCAACCCTTGGAGAAAGTTCGATAGTGAATTCCAGTAGCACAAAGGTTTGGGTAATGGACCCAAGGTTGTTTCATGTATAATGGTATGAGTTTTAATATATTTGAAGGTAAGACTATTCTATATGAATAGTACATCTTATTCCATTTCTGGTGGTATGTGGAACATCACATAACTCCTCACGGTTAGAGAGTTATGGCCATGAGAAGTTGGAGAACCCAGGTTTGGGTAATGGATCCAAGTTGGTTTGGTGGATAATGTTCTGAGTTTTGATATATTTGAAGGCATGACTATTCTATATGGATAGTACATGTCATGCCATTTTTTATGGTATGTGGAACGTCAAATAACTCCTCACGGTTTGAGATTTATGGCCTTACGAAGTTGGAGGACCCTCATATGTTGACTTGAAGCCCCAAAAGGTCAAAGAATTCAAAAAGCTTGCAAAGAAGAAATTATTATTTAAATGATAAAGTAAAGTGACAAAGTCAAGAAGTATTATTTAAATAATAAATTGAAGTGACAAAATCAAAAAAGATTATTTAAATGATAAAGTGAGGTGACAAAGTCAAGGAGGAATATTTAAATGATAAAGTAATGGAGAACTTTCTAATTATGGAAAGTGGTTAACCCTAAAAATGAGGAAAATAGGTTAACTGAACTATAAATGGGTTAAGTGACCTATAAATAGGTTAAGTGACCTAGAAATGGGTTAAGTGACCTAGAAGATGCTTCTAAGGAATATATTTGGAGAGTATAAATAAGAGGCAAGGCTCTCTCATTTTACATCACACTTGAGAATATTGAATATATATAGGTGACTGAGGTAAACAAAGGATATCTAATCCGAATTTCCGATGGAAGGTAAAGAAAAGAAGGCTGGAATTCAAGGGAGGATAAATTCTTTTGATGTTGTTTTCTAAGGTATGTTATTTACAGGTCATCTCACCATTTTCGTAATAAATTTGTTTCTAGAATGATTCAGACTGTGAAATTGATAGGACACTGAGGAAACATATCCAAGTATCTGTGGTAAAAAAATCAGTTTGTGGGTCGTTGTATTTTTGGAGTTACACTCCATGGAAAATACGGTTTGTGGCTAGTCCTGAAACTAGTCTAAAACAGGTGTTTTGGGTAAAAACGTCATAACTTCTTCATAAAAAATCCAAATTCAGTAAGACAAAATCTATTGGTTAGAGTACATTATTTCGTATTTTGTGTAACATTTTCATATCCATTCAAAACATATTTCATGTGGGGCATACTCTACAAGGTTACTCTCTAGAATAAGCCAGAATTCAGCAAGGTATGCCATTTTTTCTATAACTCCTTTTATGAGAGGTTCCAAGTAGTGACACCTGGAAGAATTGCATAAAACACACTAAAGAACATTGAATACCATTTTCAGATCTTTATTCATTACAGGTACATAGTTATGATTATTTCAAGTTAGGGTTGTTGACTAATCCAAAACTAGTCATGTGAGACTAAAGAAAAGTTTGATGAAAATGCTATTCTCTTGTTGTTAAAGTTAAGGAAGGTTTGTAGGTATGTGATCATATACACGAGGTCTATTACAGAGTTACAAATCATATTTGGATGATGAAATTGATGAGGGCTTTTGTTTAAGGTACATGTTGGATACATGCTTGAGACAAGTAGTTGATGAGTTAGCACATACATGAGGTGTATAGTCGATGATGTTGGTACATCTTGATGATTCATAGTTGATGAGTAGTTGATACATGATTGTTACATACTTGGTACATGGTTGGAGGCACTTGTTAGTAGTATTTTTGACACATGGTTTATGGATGATGTAGCATACTTGTATTGGTATATTATTAGAAGCACATATTGATCTTGGTGATGATTAAGAGTTTTTGCGTTATGGTTGGTTGATACACATCTTTGAGAGTTGTCTTGGTGATTGATCTTGGTGAGTAGATCTGATTTGGTTGATAATATTTTTGATATAGGTTGTTGTGATAGGTTTTTTGGACAAGTTTTTGTGACAGGTTATTTGTACAGGTTTGGTGCATGGTTAATGCACTTGTTCATGGTATAGGTTTTGTATAGGTTGGTGCATGGTTGATGCACTTGTTTATGGTACATGTTGATTACAGGTTGATTGGTACAGGTTTACAATAGTATATCTCACATTGATGGTGTGACAATGGTTCCATCATTCTACTTATACGTCAGGGCAGTTGGACGGGGCAAGGACATGTGGTTGTAGCCACCTTCGAGTTTTAGCTGGAGAACATAGGGGGTTGTAGCCTCCTTCTGGTTGTAGCTAGATAATTGGGGAGTTGGATATTCCCTTAGTTTGTAGCCTGAGAAACTAGGGGGTTGGAGCCTCCTTTCAGTTGCATATGGAAAACATAGGAAGTTGGTGCTTCCAATGAATGTAATTCTTCAAGACATATACGAAAAAGCATTATGTGGTTTTCTCCCGCTTTAGGTTTCCACATAAACACTGGTGTACTGTGTATGTATATGATTGTTCATTTGTTCATTGCTTATTTACTCTGTAGTTATTGGATGATAATGCTACATTGATATAACACTTGGATTATATGGTTAAAAAAAATTACATTGCTCTATTATTGATTCACCCCCCCTCTCAATAATCCAACACTTGAGACCAACCGATTAAACCATTTGATCATCTTATTTCTATAGTACAACGAGAACAACACTCGTGGAGAAGGGCTTGATAGTATAGCTAAGGGAATGGTAAAGCCTCCTTAGTTAGTGCCTGAGATATTGGGTCGAGTACTATTATTGGACCCCACACGTATATCATATATTTATAGCACTTGACACTCCCTTGTCTGTGAGGACCTCTACCTAAACCAATTAGGAATTCCTACCTTGCAGTGATACTTGGACAACATGCCACCAAAAAAGGGAACTTCTACACCAAATAATCCCTCAGATAGTCCTACTTGGACTCTTGATGAAAGTGAAGAAATGCACAAGGACATAAAGAAGGAAGTAACAAAAGATGAACTACAAAGGATGATGGATTCAACTGAATTTAACCTAGAAATGATGATGGATTCTAATATGGATGGCTTAAAAGGAGAGATCATGGAAGGGTTGAAAAATTTTCTAATAGAGAGGCCACCTAAAAGTGACAATGTATCCCATGAAATTCATGATGAGGATAGAAGGAAGATGAATCAATACTGGAGAAACTCTAGCTTTGGGTTGAAGACAAACCACTTGAAGAATTTTTTGATCCCTCTGCATGCATCGAAGCACCTCCCTCTTCCTTTTCCAACCTATTCATCAATTCATTTGACATTCTTTGGAAACAATGCATCATGGTTAGCACTTGTCTAGTAGGCACATGTCCTTGTTCCTAAACATGTTCCTCTTCTCTTAGTATAGAATGTGGAGGTGTAGGTTACGGTGGAGGACATTTGACCTCACCTCTGGATGTCCTACCTCTCCTTCCTCTTATGTCCATTTCTACCTTACACAAGGAACAATTAAAATTCAATTAATTTATCTTTTAATTATTTAAAATAAAGTAGAAAAAATAAAGTTTGGTATAAGATGATTCCAAGGCTCTACTCTGTGAAACCTCACTCTAATACCATATGTAACATTCTTCATGGCATTTACTACTCAATTTAAATAAATACACAAAATGTACAATTAAATTTAATTCACATTTAAAAATACATTTAATCAACTTTCACAAAATGTGTAAAGTTACACAATTTCGTCAAATTGTAAAACTATATATATATAATTCTCTTTATATGAATAATCCTTGCCTCACATAATTCTCTTTACATGACTGTTATAAATATTCATATATTTGGTATGTTTTCCATACAACTCAAAGAAACTACATTTTAAACCATGTGAATGTTTTTCAAACTTTATCTCAAGTTAGAAATATTTTATCAAAATCAATATTAAATGTATGCCTATCAATTATAAGCTACAACCATATATCTATATAGTCAATAATAACATTTTACAACTGCTTAACAAGTAAAATCTTGATACTAGTGGTTTATTATACAAGAGAGCACTTTTAAACTTTGAATATACTTCAAAAGAGTTTGGGGTAGGTAAACAAAGAGTAGAGTTTGAAAACATAGATATATACAAGAATTGTCTATAGGTGTTATTGAACATCATTGATCTCATATCAAGTTCAACTTTTACTAGTTCAACCTTTTTTTTCCAAATTTTCTTTGGAAAAAAAAGTTGAACTGGTAAAAGTTTAAGATGAACCAAAAGGTTGAAATAAGCAAAAAGGATAAAAAAAAGTTGAACTGGTAAAAGTTTAAGATGAACCAAAAGGTTGAAATAAGCAAAAAGGATAAAAATGTTTATATAATTGAGTAATGCAATAAAATATCATCAAATAATAATCAAGGCCACTTTCACCAAAAATGTTTATATAATTGAGTAATGCAATAAAATATCATCCAGTAATAATCAAGGCCACTTTCACCCATGGGTGATTTTTTTTTCACATATATTTATTTGGAAACTTTATTAAGAATACTATGAGATTATGCAAACCGTGTATTAATTCAGATCTTCTCTGAGATAGCACTACACTTGGTAAATATATATATTTCTCAGTGAGTGGAGTTATTTTCTTTTTAAGTGGGAGGAGATCCCGTTATGGTATAATGGCTCATTGATATGAATTATATGTTCCTTGCCAATGTTCTAAATAGTTAATACATGCAAAGGTTTTGGATGGGTGAATGATTTAATTGAGTAAAATAAAATAATAACAACAATTCTAAAATCTAATCCTCTTCTACACATTATCAAATAGAATATTTGATCAAATGCTAAAATCTAATCCTCTTCTACACATTATCAAATAGAATATTTGATCAAATGCTCTTATACATCGACCACTTATTTCATAATTATTCATGTAATAATGTGAAATGGGAGTAAACTTAATCTTACCCTGCTTATTATCATGGTGGTGGTTATAGATGAAAATGGGCAGAGGCATTAGAATACTATATTATTTGCTTTTAAGGAAGTTTGCAAGGGTAGAATGAACATTGTAAGGACTACAATGTTAAATGCAATATTCATTTTTTTTTATTATTATTTTTTTTTTTAGCATTATTGGCTCAAGAATGAACATTTAAGAACTTAATACATAAGTCTTGATGTATAAATATAAAAGTAGAAAAATGCAAATTTCATAGTGATACAAAGGTATTGATTTATACACGTAGAGGTAAAATGTGAGAACTATGAAATTGATTAATATAGAAATACGTTTCTTTTATATATCTAGAAGTAAAATGTGAGAACTTTGAGATTAATATAGAAGTACCAATATTTATATACAAAAGTAAATGTGACAATTATGAGATTCACAGTGGATGTAAAACCACCAAATTTTCCAAATTACATATATCCGAGCATGCAAGAAAATATCTAAATATTTGAAAGTAACTTATATGACACCAATTAAGTCTAATATAACCATGTTATTTTCATATGACATGTCCTCTTAATTTCTTGACAATGATTTCAATTTCTAGTTTATTAACATGCCATCTTAATTTCTTGACAATGATTTCAATTTGTAGTTTATTAAACTGTATTTTGTTTTAATAGGCCAAAAGAAATATGCATAAAGAGCATTGAGAACACTATTGGTAATAAAAATGGATAAAGGAATTATAATAATATAAAACGATAAAATGAATGTTTTTTCATACCTTGTTTTACTATAGCTTTTATTAATAAAGAGTATTGAGAACACTATTGAGTAATGAAAATGGACAAAGGAATTATAATAATATAAAATAATAAAATAAATGTTCTTTTATACTTTGTTTTACTAAAGTTTTTATTAATAAAACTTTAATTGGAGAGGTCAAATTTCTCCCTATGTCCACTTGTTAATCGTTAAGTAGTCCATTGGTTGACCACCCTACCAATTTCAATGGATACTTTTCCTCCCCGAGGACCTCCAAGACTCAATGGGGTTGTATGAAAGGTACTAACTAGAAAATGAAAAGAGAGTGTAACTATCAAACTTGTGAGGAAATCCACACCTCAAGGACACTCTTGAATAGACCAAACTCATCAACAATCACAAATAGAAAGTTTAGTACTACACCAACAATCCACCATTAGGGTCAAAAAAGTGTGAGCTCTCTATCTCAAGCCCTCTTTTTATAGATTTTTTGGTTGAAGCCACTTGTCCATCTCATGCAAAAATGTAATTTCATTAATTACTAATTACCTATTATTCACCCACCCATGTGTCACTCACATGCTCAAGTGCACAAATAAATTCTCATTTAAAATACAAAATAATTATTATTCCTAACCCAAATACTCCACTTCCAATTTTACTCCTAGATGTTCCCTTGATCTCCTATGCTTTTTTTATTTAAGTGGGTGCACATGTGGTCACTAATTTTTTTAATAAATTCATCTCATTAATAATTCACAAGCCCACTTATCTTTCCCGCACTTCTATTTGAATTTGAATTCATATTCCCTTTGTCTTCTCCTCAATTTATGAGTGCACTAGTAATTATTTTTTGGTTAATTAAAATTATTTTCTTTTATATTTCATGCACATTTTAAAATGCATATATCTTCAAATCATTTTTAAACAAACTATTTAGTTTATCCTAATTATGAAATATGTAATAATCTGTATGTTCAATCAAGCAACCATGCATTTTAACTTTTCCAAAACTAAGTAAAATGAACATGCTTAGTCAAACATATTTTCATGTATGCATAACAACTATAATTGATACCAAGGGTTCCATGCTTCTTGTAATGTACCCAGCCACCAATAGACTGGCCATGCTACTTCAAATCACACTTCAAGGATTGATTTCGAATTTTGATAATAATTAATTCAAAAAGAAGCATGAAAGAATGCAATAACCAGGCATGCAATAATCAAGATTCATACTAGACTTAAAAGAATACTTAATCATGCCATGTAGAGAAAATAATCATCGAGCATGCACATATAAATACATCTCATAGATAAATAAATACATGGCGGAAATATACATATGCAAGAAAACCCAGAGAGTATTTATCATTAATTAAATGATTCACCAATTGGTTGCAGACCAAGGGCGTTCCTCCCAACCATAGACGTTGTTGTTCTAAATCTCAACAGTAGGTCACCCCCGAGCCAGGGCTCTGAATCCACAAGGACGGGTACTAGGCCAAATCTAAAAACAAGGACGGGTACTAGGCCAAATCTAAAAACACACTGATTGGTTAACAAGCTCTCAGGTTTTCCCAACCACGCAACAATCCTAATTTCCAACTCTCTTCCCCTTCAGCCTGCACAACATAAAGAAATGAACCCCTTTCTCTGTCGTGCAATCCCTCATGTTGTTCTATTTCTCTCCAGGGCTCCAATACTACTGGTCAGGAAATATCAATATTATAAACTCCAAGGATTCTCAATTGTGGACAGTTCTTTTAGAACTACTATCAATCTCATGCACACAGGAATCCATTCCCTCCTGGAATGATCAATAATTCCTCATGACTATCTAGCAATGGCTCTCTACCTCCAACCATTTGGTTCCATGCCCAAACCAAGAGCCCACAAATGAGCAAGATTGAATGAATGATTTACAATGAATGAGGAACCAAATCCCATAGTGTAAGAGTGAAAAATGAATGAGCAACCCCCAAACAACCCAAAATATGGGTTTATATCTTTACTTGGAAATCAAGAACCACATGGCCTTTCCCCAAGAAGCTCATGTAACCACTTTTCTCAATTAAAACCAACATGGGTAAATAAAATATAACAAAAATATTTATCCCATTTATCCCCCTCTCTCGTGGAATCATATCCCCCTATCTCTCTTGTCCTTGTTCGTCTTGCAACCAACGATGTATTTTATCAATATATATATATATATATATATATAGAAATATTACATTTCCTAGGCACTTTAGCCCCCTTTCAACTTTACCAACTCACCAGCCTAAGTCACAATTGCATACATTCTAGTTTATAGGGGTCAAAATTGGGAGTGTTACACTTCTCCATGCCCTTCAAGAGTTAACTTTCAATATATACCAAGGGTGTCATGTTCATGCATGCCCTTCAAGTATATCACTTTGTTTGGTAATGGTGCGATAGTTAAAGCCATGTTAACTCAAATTGTTACTACCTTGTTGAGAGACTAATGGTCAATGAGGAATAAGGATCCCACCTTATTTCACACCCCTCAACTAAACCTCATGAGTGATCGAATCTTTGGCCTACCCTCATAGCAATGTGAAACGTCTATGTGAATGCGATTTTCAACCCAAAACATGGAAAATGATTGTTAGTAGGTGGAAACAAGAATTTTGTTCCTCCTCTCTTGGTGATACCATGTACAACTTCCATACAACCCCATTACCCATGTGTGGACTTATTGGAAACCATACTACCTATGCCTGAACATATTAAAATCAATGCAATGAATAGTTCTATAATCATAAATTAAAGCATATAGTTATTCACATTACATATTATAATATCCTAACTCAATCCGAAGTCCATATGATGCTGACACAATATCATGTCAATGTACACCCATAGCTTCCATGTCACACTAGGAAAACCATTATTAGCATCTAAAAATTAATGAGCCTAAAATATATGTATAAATTCATTTCAATGTATCATAACCATGTAAATTGACACTATCAATTAAGTCATACCAATGTACAATTTATCCATCCATGAATATCATATGCACTTTAAAATAAAACTAATCAGAGATATCATTACATCAATTAAAGCCAATCAAAATAGTTAACTAGTTTAACTTTCATCATCATAGCACATATCAATAAATCGGGTCATTTTGTGAACAAAATGCCCTCAAATAATAATATCCAGACTGTCAAACTAGTCAAAGAAAATGGGGCACTACTAGCCATAATCTGGAGGGATTTCCATATCAAATGAAGTAAGGTCTAATTAGGCCTTTTCACCAGGTCTAATTAGTCTCAAATGAGTCATCTTGGAATTTTTTCTATATCTTTTTTTCAATGAAGTTTGAGACTGAAATTTTTAGGATTCTAAGGAAACATATCTAAGTACTAGTGGTGGATATTTTGAGTTCTAAAACACTATAATTTAGGAAATACAACCGATGTAAATTAGGGTTGTTGACTAGTTCTAAAACTAGTCTCATACATGTATTCTTGATAGAATTGTCATATCTGAAGCTAAGAAAGTCCAAATTGAGTTCCACCAGTTCCTCTGAAAGGAATATAGACTATAGTATTTCAAGTAAAAATTTCATAAGTATATCAAAAAATTTAGACATGTGGCATTACATACAAGTTCGTTATATGGAAAGGGTCAAGAATTAGCAAATTTTGAGAAAGTTACAATAACTTTCACTTGGAACATCAAAATCTATTCATACCTATGGAATTTCAAATAAGACATATTATAGTTATACATGATGATATTTCAGACTCGGGAAGGTTGAAATTTCATAGATACATCGGGAGAATGACCAGCTAAAAAAAAGGGGAAATAAATACCTAGGTGAAAACCTCCATCATGAACCTAAGATAGAAATATAGTTGAAAACCTCCATGGAGGTAGCCATAGGTATAAATAAAAATACCTCTTCATGAAAACCTTAATAATCTTAATGAGGAAAGACAATGGTGAAAACCAAAAATGGCACCATTAACTTGAAGAAGTCAAAAAAAAAAAAGAGAAAATGATGATTATGATGATCATGATCATGATGACGATCATGATGATATTTTCATCATATGTTACAAGTATACAGTGATAGTAATACAACAACATCCAAATCACTCCAGGTACCTGCATAAGAAGAACAAGATCAACATAAAAAAGAGGAGACAACAAACAAAAAGACAGAGAGAGATCTACATCCTCAACTCCAGT
>JASDQU010026177.1:10773-22170 GCA_032191745.1 Picea mariana | reverse complement strand
AAGTATCTCTGAGCAATGTTCAGAAACAACTGAAATTAGAAAAGATATCATCCTTTGCAAAGGATAACAGAATTAAGACATTGGAGGAATTGGTCCTCAAGATTAGGTATGACCCCTCGAATGTGAAAGCAGTCGAGGAGATGTTAAAAAAGAAAAATGCCGATATAGCATCTCTAAGGAAACAGTTGAAACTAACACCAACAGAAGATGCACAGGAAAAGGAGATAGCTGAGACAGAAGGGGAAAAGGATGAGATGCTCAAGTTGATCATGGAGTAGAATGCACAGTTGAAAGAGATAGAAGAAGAACTGGAAAGGTTAGTGAAAGAGAAGGAACAATCAAAGCATATGGAAGTCATTACATTGAGTGCAGTTCCACTCACAGGAGTAAGAACAACATCTGCAGCGGGAATCCCCTCAGCAGAAATTCCCTCAGCAACTCCACTAACAGCTTTGGAGAAGACAGTAGAATTGGAAAAATCCATGGAGGAGATGAAATTGCAAGAGACAGATATTGGAATACTTAAAAAGGAGGTTGAGAGCCTTCAGGAACTCAAGTCTTCTTACCAAACCAGTTACTCCATGGAGAAACAAACATCAGACAAGCTCAAACAGGAATTGCAACAGCTTCAAAAGAAAACAGTGGCAGGAAAAACACTTACTGAGGCCAAGGAAAGTGTCTGGATGGATATCTCCAAATCCATAAATGAAATATGGCCTATGGTACAAATCATGTTCAAGCAAAACAAACTGGTGCAAAGAAGCAAGCAAGCTATTGAGAAAATAAGAGGAGAATTGGGAGAGATGCCCATAGAAGCCACTAAGATCATTAAATTCCTGAATTCAAAAACCAAAGAAGAGTTAGAGGAGTTGAATATTGAGGATAGGACATAAACCATCCTCGAGGTCAAGAGGGTTGTGACCAAAAGAGAACTGATGCTATAGCTGGAGGAAAAGGTCCAGATTACGGACATAGGAGTGCAAAGATTTTTCAACAAAATTGAACCTCTGCAGAAGAAAGGCCTCCCTGGATTAAGGGTCATATATGACAAGTTAATGACACTCTTTGATCATAAAAAGAAGCTATCCACAGTGGCCAAAGATAGCTCAAAATTCTTGAGAATACAGGGAAGTATAACAAGCAAGGCGTTCTTAGAAGCTTTGCAGTCAGACATCAGCATACGGCATGAGATCCAGTATATTTTCATCGTCAAGACAAATTTTGCCAAGTATATAGAGATGGATGAAATATATCGAAGACTACTCAAAGTCATCATTCCAAGTCACCTTCGATGGGAAGAGCTGTGCAATCTGATAGAGTAAGAGCTGAGGTGTTCAAGCCCAGTCAACAATCCAATTAGATGAAGTTGTGTAGAGGACTCACCAACTATTTACTCCAGAAATCAACATGGAGATTTCAACACATCTTCAAATAGTTCCTGAATTTTTGTATCTTGTTGAGTTAGTTAGCTAAATTTAGAACTGCCACATCCTGATCTTTAATGATAGGATCATATGTATTTTTTTATTATAAGGACTTCAAACTTTGAAGTATGAAGGGTTGATCTTTACGCCATGTAAGCTATAACGACTATAATTGTTTATCAGGAGATCTTCTAGTAATACAAAGGGATGTTTCATAGGATTCTCGCGTGTTATTCATTGGTGATGTTTACTTTTCTGTTTTAAATGTTTCTCTTGCTTAGTTGACATATTGTTTTCTAATCTAATCTTTTAAAAGTAGCCCATGTTGTAGTATTTATCTGTGTATACCCTGTTTCCGAATTTGAAAGATCTTAATGTTTATATTTCTGATATTATAGTGAAGAAATTCTTAAATGCTTCTTTACTTTAATAGACATTCACATCTTTTCTGCTATCCATCACTTTACTACTAAATAATCCAATGAATGCATTATCTTGCCTTGTGAAAAGAAACTTTTAATTTATGTTTAGATCTCTATCTTTACAATATAGACCCCATAGCCCAATGGAGGCATAAAAACCTTTTCATCCAACTTAACAAAAATAAAAACAAACCATTCAATATTATTTTATTTAACTAGCCTAATATCTCAAATTTAAAACATATCTAAATCATACAGAGAGATCCCTCTCTGAAGCTGGTAGGGCTAGATTCCAGTTTCGAAGTGGTTGGATAAAGTTACGTCTGGTAAATTTCTTCTACTCTGACAACCTCTGAGAATTTATAGAGCGTTAACATAGTGGCGACCATACTGGGGAACTGAAAAAACTTTCAACCCCACGGTTTCATTTCACTATAAGAAAACATTGTTTTTAAACTAATTATAAATCTGAAAAAGAAATAATGTTCAGCGGTTGTTAAAACCTTGTTCATAGTAATATCGGATTCATAAAAATAAAAATATATAAAATTAAAAAATATGGCTCCTAAAAGAGCTTATACTCGATCCCACCCAGACCCAGAACCTGCAGTAGCAATTGATAATCTAGAATAGTTACTCAGAAAGAAGACCATTGCAAAAGGTTTAGGGAGTCATAGTCCCCTTCATAGGTCCCTTTCTCTTCCAGAGGAACTTGTTGCACTTCAAGATCTCGACTTTGACACCATTTTTGAACAAATACTATTTAGAATGAAATCTGATAGCTTGGTGATTGAAAACGTTTTACATGACTAAAATCTGATAGTTTGGCAACACCTTTACATGCTATGCCCTAGGACTATCAAACATGACTTCCATAGTTCGATGGTACTGGGCCCTTGGATGCACAACAACATGTTGATAAAATCAATGACTATTTTGACTTGCAGGAAGTGGATGAAGTTGACGTTCAAATGAGACTATTTGCATAGAGTCTGACTGGGGACATTAAGAAATGGTATAAAGGCTTATGTGCTGCGTCAGTGGTCGACCTTGTAGTGTTTCAAAGAATTTTTTTGGACAAATGGGAGGTAATGAAAAATCCTCTCCAGATCTTGTCAGAATATGAAAACATCAGAAGGAATCAAGGAGAGACAGTACAGGACTACTGCAACCCACTTCAACAATTTGTACAATGCAATTCCAGCTGATATTAAACCTCCACAAGGTTTGGCGTTGATAAAATTCCCTGATGGTTTCGATGCTGATATGTCATATCAATTAAGGGAAAGAAACTCTACCACTCTGGAGGACATGTAGAAAAGTGCAATAAGTGTGGAGGCCAACCTGTTAGCTAGAAGAGCATGGCAGAGTACGGAGAAGAGAGTCATGATTAAAGAGGAACCTTCCACATCCTCTTTTGATGCCAAATTGGATTCCTTAGCTAGAGCAATGGAAAGGATGATGGAGAGACTTACTATAGCTGAAAGAAATCCTCCTAGAGAAAACCCACTGGCTCCATAAATTCAGAATCCTAACATTAGAAGAAATCCTCCTCAAATCAACAGAGAGATCCTAGGGATCAAAGAGAACAGAGGGGTCCTGATCAATAGATCAGACCACCCCTATAGGAAAATTATGCTGTTGAAGGTGAAGAGACAATTGAAGAATTAGATGACACGCATATAAACCTCATGGGCGTTCACGACAACGAAGCCATCTTCCTTACTCAGGAAGAGCAAGAAATTTTCCTTCTTTCTCAAACAGATTTAGGTGATGAAGCAAAGGAGACAGATTAGAAAGCATTTGAAAATTCCATTTTGGAGGTACAGAGGTAGTACAATTTGTGAAGAAAAAATACAGATGAAAATTCCCCCAAAAAGGTAACCGAAACGAAGAAAACAGTCGAAACCAAGAAAACCTCTCAGCCCTCTACCAAGAAGATCCTTGAGAAAGGTAATGCTGAGCCTCCAGCAAAAAGAAACCCTACCATTTTACAAAGATCAACACAGACTGAGGTTTCATCAACCAATCAACCAAGTACTTCTACCTAGAAAACTATGGTGGACAGACTAGAATTGCTGAGCCAAAGCAGAGAACCTACTCCTTTCAGCCTTGAAGGGGAATTAGCCAAAGTGAAGATTCCTATTCCCCTTTCCGAGTTGATGAGTAAGAATGCTTACAGATCGCAGGTGATCAAAGCACTAAGCATTGAGCCTAATATAGGCATGAAGGCCTTAACCGTCGGATCCATGAATCATTCGGACATGGTAAATCTTACCGATGATCAACCTGAACTTCTGTTTGGCCCTGAAGTTGATGGTCAGATTGACACTGGTGCTATCGCTCCTTTTTACATCAACATTAATATACATGAACTGATTCTGCACAATGCTATGTTAGATTTGGGTGCTTCCCACAACCTGATGCCTAAAGTAATGATGGAAAAATTGGGACTCGAGGTCACCAGTCCCTACAAGGATTTACACTCTTTTGACTCTAGCAAAGTTAGATGTATCGGGTTAATCAAAGACTTATGCATCACCCTAGTTCAGATTCCAGTAAAAAGCATGGTTAGGGATGTTGTGGTTGTGAACATTCCCCCAAAATATGGTATGTTGTTGTCCAGGTCTTGGGGCACCAAGTTGAAGGGCATGTTTTAGTTGGATATGTCATATGCCACCATCCCAGTATTCGGAAAACAGAGAAGAATGTATAGAGAGACGTTGATGAAATATATGGTCAGCAGCCAAGAAAATCCACATAACTATCCTCTGTACTGTGCACACTTCGATCTAGATTCCTTCATCCTATATAACAACGGCAATATGGAAGAACAAATTGCTCAGCTGGAAGAAGATACATTTAGCCTGAAAGAAGGCCAAGAAATCACTGAGGCAAAAGGGAAGGAAATCGTAATAAGTGAAGAATTGCCAATAGATTTCTGGAGCATGGACTTCGATGGAGTTGTAAGCAAAGAGGGAGATGTATTAGGAGTTTGGTTGCATAATCCAAAATCCAGTTATTCAGAGAACCATTCTTACAAACTGAATTTTCAATGCACTAACAACATAGCCAAGTACGAATCTTTGATGCTCGGTCTGAAACTACTAAAGAAGGTTGGTGCCAAGCAAATCATGGTAAGAGGGGATTCTGAACTAATTATCAAACAAATTAAAGGTGAGTATGCAACAAAACATCCCAGGCTTAGAGATTATAGGAATGTTGTTTTGGATGCCCTTCAATGTTTCACAAAAATTGATTTGTAGGTGATGCCCAGGGGATAGAACATTTTAGCATATGGTTTAGCTACATCAGTAGCTACATGCAAGATACCTTCTCGTTCCACTTTCCCATACACGATGGAGGTGAAGTGTAGACCGTCTATCCCAGATAACATTAGATACTGGTAGGTATTTGGGAACGATGACCAAATTGAACATTTTCTACAATGTAAAAATGATTTCGAGTGTACAAACATAGACTTAGTAAATGATGATGAAAATATAAATAAATCTATTTTTGAAAATAATAGTGTAAATAAAATAGATTCAGAAGAATTAGGTGAAGATGAGATAGATTCTGATGTTTTTCATTTAAAGAGTAATGTTTTACCTAGGGGTTTAGTTCCGTTAGAAGACTTATTTGATTTTAATGATGTAGCTAAAAAACCTAAAATTGAAGCCAGTGGTAAAGAGGTTGAAGATTGTAACATAGGGACAGAAGAGAAACCCAATATGTTAAAACTTTCCAAATCTCTACCTCCTGAGAAGAAAATCAAATACATTGAACTTTTCAAGGAATATGTGGACGTGTTTGCTTGGGGTTTCAAAGACTTAAAATCTTATGACACAAGCATCATACAACATAGGATCTCGATAAAACAAGATCAAAAACCTTTCAGACAGAAACTTAGGAGAATCAATCCCAAGTTGCTTCCCCTGATAGAAAAAGAAATCAAAAAGATGTATGATGATAAAATCATAGTTCCCTTACGATTTTCCAAATGGGTTTCAAATCTGGTCCCAACCCAAAAGAAAACTGGGGAAATCAAACTTTGCATTGATTTTCGAAACCTGAACAAGGCTTCCCTAAAGGACAACTACCCACTGCCAAAAATGGACCACATATTACAAAAGGTAGTTGGATCCAACCGAATCTCCTTACTAGATGGTTTCTCAGGTTATAATCAGGTTCTCGTTCACCTAGATGATCAAGAGAAAACAACTTTCACAACACCTTGGGGTACCTTCATGTATGCGAAAATGCCTTTCGGTTTAATGAACGCTGGGGACACTTTCCAAAGAGTGATGGACATCACTTTTGTGGAAGAACTTGGTAGGTTTATTGTCATTTGTTTGGATGATGTAACTATTTATTCCCAGTCTGATGAAGAGCACTTACGACATCTCAGACGAGTGTTTGAGAAATGCAGAAAATTTGGGATTTTTCTAAATCCTAAGAAAAGCCTTTTCGGATTAGAGGAAGGTAAACTGTTGGGGAACATAATCTCTAAGGATGGAATTAATAAAGATCCCAGTAGAATAGAAGCCATTCAAAAACTGGAACACCCAAGGAATATCAAAGAGTTACAATCTTTCATTGGCAAAATAAACTTCCTGAGAAGATTCATACCTAACCTGGCTGAGATTCTCAGGAACATCACCAACATGTTAAAAAAGGACAGAAAAATAAAATGGGACACTGAATCCAAGCAGTATTTTGAACAAGTTAAACATGCACTCACACAGGCTCCAGTTTTGATCAGTCCCGACTTCACCAAAGATTTTTACCTTTTCTCTTTCGCTTCTGAACATACCATTGCAACAATATTACTACAGAAAAACAACGAAGGGTATGAACAACCCATAGCCTTTTTCAGTAAATCTTTAAGAGATGCTTCTTTGAATTATAAAATAATGGAGAAACAAGCTTTTTCCCTGGTAAAAGCCATAAAGGATTTTAGAGTATATATTCTCCATCCTCACACCATTGCATACGTTCTAAACACCATAGTAAAGGACATTTTAACCCAGGGCAATCCAGATGGCAGAAGAGAAAAATGGATCGCTATTATTTTGGAGTATGACATAGAGATTAAGCCTACTAAACTAATCAAAGGTCAAGGTCTAGAAAAGTTAATGGCTGAGTCTAATTTCCATGCTCTTGATATTAATTTCTTAGTTGCAGTAGATGAATAGGGAGAGCAGGCGACTCCAAGCATGAAAGAGGTATTTCTAAACTCTCCATGGTAAGCAGACCTGATATTTGTTTTGCATAACTTACAAGCTCCCCCTGGTCTGACCAAAACTAAAGCTAGTTTTTTGAAATTGAAAGCATTAAAATTTTCCATTTTAGAAGGTAATGTTTATTGGAAGGATCCTATAGGTTTTTTGTTGAATTGTCCATTAAAGGATGAAGCTGACAAAGTATTGTAGGATTTTCATGCAGGAGACTGTGGTGGTCACCTAAGCTGCAAGACTAGAGCTAATAAAATCCTTAGAGTTGGGTTCTATTGGCCTACACTATTCGCTGATGTGCATCAAAAAGTGACTTCATGCCATAAATGTCAGGTGTTCAAGGGAAAAAAGAAGCTCCTTCCTTTTCCCCTGAAGCCAATATTTGTTGAAGCTCCTTTCCAGCAATGGGGTTTAGACATAATCAGAGAAATAAATCCTCTCTCTTCGGGCCAACACAGGTGGATTCTTACTGCTATGGACTATTTCACAAAATGGATTGAAGTTGTACCAAGCAGGCAAGCTACTGATTATGTCATTATTAAATTTCTAGAAAATAATATCTTGTCTCGTCTTGGGTGTCCAAGAAAAATCATAACTGACAATGCATCTGCTTTCCGATCTAAGAAGCTCATAGATTTTTGCAACTAGTATCATATCAGTTTGGGACACTCCAAAACTTATTACCCTCAGGGAAATGGGCTAGATGAGTCATCCAATAAAACTCAGGTGAACATTATTAAGAAGAAGTTGCAAGAAAACAAAAAGTCATGGCTTAAAAAGCTGGTTTTCGCACTGTGGGCTGACAGACTGACCACTAAGAGGTCAATTGCTATGTCTCGATATCAGTTGGTCTATGACACTGAAGTGTTTTTTCCTACCTCCTTAGGGGTTCCTGTCATGAAACTGTTGCAAGAGATGCAAACCGAGATGAACGACTCCCAAAGAAGGATAAACCAGATGATACACTTGCAGCAGTCTAGAGAAGAAGTATACAACAAAACTCAGGTTGTCCAGGAGAGCATTAAAAAGATCTTTGATAAAAGAACTAAATAAGATGACTTTGAGCTAGGTGATATGGTTCTGAGGTGGGATGCTCAAAATGAAGATAAGGGGAAGCATGGAAAATTTGACAATCTATGGAAGGGACCTTACATGATTCAAGCATTCAGAGGAAATAATTCTTTTATGCTCAACAACAGCGATGGGATGAATCTGCTAGGAGGACATATGAATGGGAGAATGTTGAAGCACTATTCACCTCCTTAGTAGGGACCTTCAGTCAGACCTTTCCATTGTACAAATGATTTCATTTTTATTACAAGTTTTTAAGTGAATAACTTTGATCGGATGGTTGAATCCCACAGAGAAGGCACTGAGCCATTAAAAAAAAAAAAAAAGTTTTCATAACATCAAAAAATATGATTCTTGGCACTTCACAAGGAGAGTACCATCCCTAGGTGGAGCCGCTATTGTAAACCTATAATTTATAGGATCAACTGGTGACTAAAATTTTTATCTTTTTACTGCTTTGGTTGCCAAATAATTTTTCATTCTGCAAATAATTTGAGAAAAAAGGAAAAAGAAAAGAAAGAAAAATAAGAAAGAAAAATAATAAAAGAGGGCATAAAAGAAATTGAATAGAGCCCCATGCAATAACAATGAATTGGTTCATACAGTTTAAATATGGCCAAGTCCTTTTAAATTGATGTTGATAGGATTAGTGAATAAGCTTGGCTAAACTGTTTAATCTTAGCCAAGCAAATTAGGTTAGCTAGTGAATAAATTTGACCAAATTGCCTAATCTTGGTCAAATAACCCCAAGATAGAGTAATTTCTTAGTCCAATAGTTTAATCTGGGATAAATGTCATAGGTAAGTAGGTTAGAGCATAGGTTAGTTTGCCTTATCTCAATAAAACAAGGCATGATGATCGATGTTGAATCATATCTTTGATGTTTAAAAGTTGGATGTCTAACCCCCATGGTGATAAAAATAGGGAAAGCTCAGGCAAACCCACATGAAGCGCTTATCTTAAGTTTTTAGAGAAAATATGAGTTTGTGCTCACAGATTAAAGACAACGCACAGATGAACGATTGAGGTGTTGGCACTCAGATCTATGGTTGACAAGTTTTTTCAGACCCCCCCGACCATTCTACCTTTAACGGTAAGGGGGGGGTCCAAAATCATAGATAACAAAGGTGCGCATCTGAATGACTGAGACATCACTGCCTAGATCCACAGTGGATATTGAATTCTGGACCCCCCCGACCATTCTGATTTTAATGTTTGGGGGGCGGGGGTGGTCCAGAATATTGGTTAAACATTGATCCCAGATTGGGGGGGGCAGTTCTAGAATGTGATTTTTTGAACCCCCTTGACCGGTCTGTTTTTAATGATTGGGGGGGGCAGTTCTAGAATGTGATTTTTTTTCCTGGTGGGCCCCCTTTTCTAACGTGGCAGGAATCCATTGCTCCAAACTCATGCCACTTACCACATACCATTTTCTGACATACCCCCCATCTCCCCATGACATCATTTTCCATTATTTTCCCCTAAGGGCCACGTCTCATTACTCTGTCAGTCCATTCCCCCTGTTCACCCATTACAAGTCCCTTCACCATGGTCAGTTCCCAATCAACACCCTCCACGTCACTCATTCGTATTCATCATTCATTGTTACCTGCCATCTCATGCTCCAAAAGACTCATTGGCCATTTATTATAGGCTAACTTATCCGTTAGCTTGTTGATCTGTCCCTCATGCCCAACAGGTATCTGTTTGCTCAAAACTACTCTTTTCTTTCATTCTCCCATTGCTTACTTTGTCCTCACACCAGAGATTTTATCCTTGTCTTATCTCCGTTTCAGTCAGCCGTCCAAAACCACGGTCATCCCCATTAACGTTTTGTTTGAATTGTGGGTATTTTCATAGTGATGGCACCAAAATCCAAGAAAGCAGAAGCCGAGCAAAATCCATTCCTCCCGCCTCCTGTTGACCTCGACAGGATCCATTTGGTCGACAAATATCACTTAATCGCAGACGCCAGGTGAGAATTTGACTTCAAGGATTTGCAGTCATGGCTCAAAGACACTTTCTTAGATCACAGTGATGAAATTGGGCTCTAGGAGTCCAACCTTCCTATGTATCTTTCCCCCCAAGTTCACCATTTCCCTGAATTTTCCCTCAAATGCTAGGCTCATTACCTCCCCGACCAGAGAGCCATAGTATCTTCATCAGGAGAAACTCTGTTCTTCATCACACCAGAGTCCATTGATAAGATGATGTAGATACCCAGAACTGAATCTGCCTCCCCTTTTAATCTTGAAGTCATAATGGAGTAGTACCAGAAACTATCTTTCCCTCAGAGAGCCCAGATTTTTGAGCTTTTCCTCCCATAGGCTGCTCAACTCCCGAAGACAAATCCCCCGTATCCTTCCTCCCTGTTCTCAGAGAAGGGAAACCAAGTCATTTCATCGCTCTGTGCTTTGCTCGGTTATTTTTCAAACCAATGGGTGGATGAAACCATATTGGGTTTTCTGTCCATTTTCTCCATAGAAGAAAGACCTACCACTTAGTTCGACTACAACACTTTCCTGGTGGACAGTATTCACGAGCAGTTTTCAAATTTCACCACAGAGGGCATGTTCCGGTATTCCTCAATACTGGCCTACATGTTCACTTTCTTTCAAGTGGACAGTTTCTCCTTTTCAATGTAGATAATGGACAAAGACGGGAGGTCGTAGGCGGTAACAGCTTAGACTCCGCTACTCAGAAAAAATTCCACAGAGTTCAGTTTCAAATAGTTTATCGAGTAGTTTTACCACCCAGTGGTGAGCATTCTCAGTGGCAGACCTGAACCAAGAATAAATGAGGAGATTCAGAGGATCTTACATCTCTCGGACCTTGCAAAATCTGGAGACTGGTATCTTTACCAAAACCACACTGAGATCAAAGTATATGGATGCGAGTTAGCTCCATACAAACTGCCCAAGTATCTGCCTGTGAGGATATTTTCCCTGGAGTACATAAGGAAAATGATTAACTCCGATGACGTATATTTTTCCTCTCTTAAAAGGAAACAACAACTTAGAATTAAAGGGAAAATAGGGTCTTTCATCTGTAATAGCCAAGGCGCCAGTGAGGAAGCAGACATACTGTTGAAAGAAATGAAGTTTCATTTTAGTTTCATATGGCACTATGATCCATGTGGGATAATTTCTGAGATGAGGGTTAAAAATAAAAATGTTCCATAAGTTCACACACCCAAGCCTGAGATAGAGAAGTTCGGAAATCAAATAGAATGGGAGTCGAACA
>JASDQU010026177.1:0-10431 GCA_032191745.1 Picea mariana | reverse complement strand
GCCAAATTGGATTCCTTAGCTAGAGCAATGGAAAGGATGATGGAGAGACTTACTATAGCCGAAAGAAATCCTCCTAGAGAAAACCCACTGGCTCCACAAATTCAGAATCCTAACATTAGAATAAATCCTCCTCAAATCAGCAGAGAGATCCTAGGGATCAAAGAGAACAGAGGGGTCCTGATCAATAGATCAGACCACCCCTATAGGAAAATTATGATGTTGAAGGTGAAGAGACAATTGAAGAATTAGATGACACGCATATAAACCTCATGGGCGTTCACGACAACGAAGCCATCTTCCTTACTCAGGAAGAGCAAGAAATTTTCCTTCTTTCTCAAACAGAGTTAAGTGATGAAGCAAAGGAGACAGATTAGAAAGCATTTGAAAATTCCATTTTGGAGGTACAGAGGCAGTACAATTTGTGAAGAAAAAATACAGATGAAAAGTCCCCCAAAAAGGTAACTGAAACGAAGAAAACAGTCGAAACCAAGAAAACCTCTCATCCTTATACCAAGAAGATCCTTGAGAAAGGTAATGCTGAGCCTCCAACAAAAAGAAACCCTACCATTTTACAAAGATCAACACAGACTGAGGTTTCATAAACCAATCAACCAAGTACTTCTACCTAGAAAACTATGGTGGACAGACTAGAATTGCTGAGCCAAAGCAGAGAACCTACTCCTTTCAGCCTTGAAGGGGAATTAGCCAAAGTGAATATTCCTATTCCCCTTTCCGAGTTGATGAGTAAGAATGCTTACAGATCGCAGGTGATCAAAGCACTGAGCATTGAGCCTAATATAGGCATGAAGGCCTTAACCGTTGGATCCATGAATCATTCGGACATGGTAAATCTTACCGATGATCAACCTGAACTTCTGTTTGGCCCTGAAGTTGATGGTCAGACTGACACTGGTGCTATCGCTCCTTTTTACATCAACATTAATATACATGACCTGATTCTGCACAATGCTATGTTAGATTTGGGTGCTTCCCACAACCTGATGACTAAAGTAATGATGGAAAAACTGGGACTCGAGGTCACCAGTCCCTACAAGGATTTGCACTCTTTTGACTCTAGCAAAGTCAGATGTATCAGGTTAATAAAATACTTATGCATCACCCTAGTTCAGATTCCAGTAAAAAGCATGGTTATGGATGTTGTGGTCGTGAACATTCCCCCAAAATATGGTATGTTGTTGTCCAGGTCTTGGGGCACCAAGTTGAAGGGCATGTTGTAGTTGGATATGTCATATGCCACCATCCCAGTATTCGGAAAACAGAGAAGACTATATAGAGAGACGTTGATGAAATATATGGTCAACAGCCAAGAAAATCCACATAACTATCCTCTGTACTCTGCACACTTCGATCTAGATTCCTTCATCCTATATAACAACGGTGATATGGAAGATCAAATTGCTCAGCTGGAAGAAGATACATTTAACCTGAAAGAAGGCCAAGAAATCACTGAGGCAAAAGGGAAGGAAATCATAATAAGTGAAGAATTGCCAATAGATTTCTGGAGCATGGACTTCGATGGATTTGTAAGCAAAGAGGGATTTGTATTAGGAGTTTGGTTGCATAATCCAAAATCCAGTTATTCAGAGAACCATTCTCACAAACTGAATTTTCAATGCACTAACAACATAGCCAAGTACGAATCTTTGATGCTCGGTCTGAAACTACTAAAGAAGGTTCGTGCCAAACAAATCATGGTAAGAGGGGATTCTGAACTAATTATCAAACAAATTAAAGGTGAGTATGCAACAAAACATCCCAGGCTTAGAGATTATAGGAATGTTTTTTTGGATGCCCTTCAATGTTTCACAAAAATTGATTTGTAGGTGATGCCCAGGGGACAAAACATTTTAGCATGTGGTTTAGCTACATCAATAGCTACATGAAAGATACCTTCTCGTTCCACTTGCCCATACACGGTGGAGGTGAAGTGTAGACCGTCTATCCCAGACAACATTAGATACTGGCAGGTATTTGGGAACGATGACCAAATTGAACATTTTTTACAATGTAAAAATGATTTCGAGTGTACAAACATAGACTTAGAAAACGATGATGAAAATATAAATAAATCTGTTTTTGAAAATAATAGTGTAAATAAAATAGATTCAGAAGAATTAGGTGAAGATGAGATAGATTCTGATGTTTTTCATTTAAAGAGTAATGTTTTACCTAGGGGTTTAGTTCCGTTAGAAGACTTATTTGATTTTAATGATGTAGCTAAAAAACCTAAAATTGAATCCAGTGGTAAAGAGGTTGAAGACTGTAACATAGGGACAGAAGAGAAACCCAATATGGTAAAACTTTCCAAATCTCTACCTCCTGAGAAGACACTCAAATACATTGAACTTTTCAAAGAATATGTGGACGTGTTTGCTTAGGGTTTCAAAGACTTAAAATCTTATGACACAAGCATCATACAACATAGGATCTCGATAAAAGAAGATCAAAAACATTTCAGACAGAAACTTAGGAGAATCAATCTCAAGTTGCTTCCCCTGATAGAAAAAGAAATCAAAAAGATGTATGATGATAAAATCATAGTTCCCTTACGATTTTCCAAATGGGTTTCAAATCTGGTCCCAAACCGAAAGAAAACTGGGGAAATCAAACTTTGCATTGATTTTCGAAACCTGAACAAGGCTTCCCTAAAGGACAACTACCCACTGCCAAAAATGGACCACATATTACAAAAGGTAGTTGGATCCAACCGAATCTCCTTACTAGATGGTTTCTCAGGTTATAACCAGGTTCTCGTTCACCTAGATGATCAAGAGAAAACAACTTTCACAACACCTTGGGGTACCTTCATGTACGCGAAAATGCCTTTCGGTTTAATGAACACTGGGGCCACTTTCCAAAGAGTGATGGACATCGCTTTTGTGGAAGAACTTGGTAGGTTTATTGTCATTTATTTTGATGACGTAACTATTTATTCCCAGTCTGATGAAGAGCACTTACGACATCTCAGACGAGTGTTTGAGAAATGCAGTAAATTTGGGATTTCTCTAAATCCTAAGAAAAGCCTTTTCAGATTAGAGGAAGGTAAACTTTTTGGGAACATAATCTCTAAGGATGGAATTAATAAATATCCCAGTAGAATAGAAGCCATTCAAAAACTGGAACACCCAAGGAATATCAAAGAGTTACAATCTTTCATTGGCAAAATAAACTTCCTGAGAAGATTCATACCTAACTTGGCTGAGATTCTCAGGAACATCAACAACATGTTAAAAAAGGACAGAAAAATAAAATGGGACACTGAATCCAAGAAGTCTTTTGAACAAGTTAAACATGCACTCACATAGGCTCCAGTTTTGATCAGTCCCGACTTCACCAAAGATTTTTACCTTTTCTCTTTCGCTTCTGAACATACCATTGCAACAATATTACTACAGAAAAACAACGAAGGGTATGAACAACCCATAGCCTTTTTCAGTAAATATTTAAGAGATGCTTCTTTGAATTATAAAATAATGGAGAAACAAGCTTTTGCCCTGGTAAAAGCCATAAAGGATTTTAGAGTATATATTCTCCAGCCTCACATCATTGCATACGTTCTAAACACCATAGTAAAGGACATTTTAACCTAGGGAAATCCAGATGGTAGAAGAGAAAAATGGATCGCTATTATTTTGGAGTATGACATAGAGATTAATCCTACTAAACTAATCAAAGGTCAAGGTCTAGAAAAGTTAATGGCTGAGTCTAATTTCCATGCTCTTGATATTAATTTCTTAGTTGCAGTAGATGAACAGGAAGAGCAGGCGACTCCAAGCATGAAGGAGGTATTTCTAAACTCTCCATGGTACGCAGACCTGATATTTGTTTTGCATAACTTACAAGCTCCCCCTGGTCTGACCAAAACTAAAGTTAGTTTTTTGAAATTGAAAGCATTAAAATTTTGCATTCTAGAAGGTAATGTTTATTGGAAGGATCCTATAGGTTTTTTGTTGAATTGTCCGTTAAAGGATGAAGCTGAAAAAGTATTGTAGGATTTTCATGCAGGAGACTGTGGTGGTCACCTAAGCTGCAAGACCAGAGCTAATAAAATCCTCATAGTTGGGTTCTATTGGCCTACACTATTCGCTGATGTGCATCAGAAAGTGACTTCGTGCCATAAATGTCAGGTGTTCAAGGGAAAAAAGAAGCTCCTTCCTTTTCCCCTGAAGCCAATATTTGTTGAAGCTCCTTTCCAGCAATGGGGATTAGACATAATCAGAGAAATAAATCCTCCCTCTTCGGGCCAGCACAGGTGGATTCTTACTGCTATGGACTATTTCACAAAATGGATTGAAGCTGTACCAAGCAGGCAAGCTACTGATTATGTCATTATTAAATTTCTAGAAAATAATATCTTGTCTCGTCTTGGGTGTCCAAGAAAAATCATAACTGACAATGCATCTGCTTTCTCATCTAAGAAGCTCATAGATTTTTTCAACCAGTATCATATCAGTTTGGGACACTCCACAACTTATTACCCTCAGGGAAATGGGCTAGCTGAGTCATCCAATAACACCCAGGTGAACATTATTAAGAAGACGTTGCAAGAAAACAAAAAGTCATGGCTTAAAAAGCTGGTTTTCGCACTGTGGGCTGACAGACTGACCACTAAGAGGTCAATTGCTATGTCTCGATATCAGTTGGTCTATGACACTGAAGTGGTTTTTCCTACCTCCTTAGGGGTTCCTGTCATGAAACTGTTGCAAGAGATGCAAACCGAGATGAACGACTCCCAAAAAAGGATAAACCAGATGACACACTTGCAACAGTCTAGAGAAGAAGTATACAACAAAACTCAGGTTGTCCAGGAGAGCATTAAAAAGATATTTGATAAAAGAACTAAAGAAGATGACTTTGAGCTAGGTGATATGGTTCTGAGGTAGGATGCTCAAAATGAAGATAAGGGGAAGCATGGAAAATTTGACAATCTATGGAAGGGACCTTACATGATTCAAGCATTCAGAGGAAATAATTCTTGTATGCTCAACAATAGCGATGGGACGAATCTGCTAGCAGGACCTATGAATGGGAGAATGTTGAAGCAATATTCCCCTCCTTAGTAGGGACCTTCAGTCAGACTTTTCCATTGTACAAATGATTTCATTTTTATTACAAGTTTTTAAGTGAATAACTTTGATCGGATGGTTGAAGCCCACAGAGAAGGCACCGAGCCATTAAAAAAAAAAAAAAGTTTTTAGAACATCAGAAAATATGATTCTTGGCACTTCACAAGGAGAGTACCATACCTAGGTGGAGCCGCTATTGTAAACCTATAATTTATAGGATCAACTGGTGACTAAAAATTTTATCCTTTTGTTGCTTTGGTTGCCAAATAATTTTTCATTCTACAAATAATTTGAGAAAAAAGGAAAAAGAAAAGAAAGAAAAAGAAGAAAGAAAAATAATAAAAGAGGGCATAAAAGAAATTGAATAGAGCCCCATGCAATAACAATGAATTGGTTCATACAGTTTAAATATGGCCAAGTCCTTTTAAATTGATGTTGATAGGATTAGTGAATAAGCTTGGCTAAACTGTTTAATCTTAGCCAAGCAAATTAGGTTAGCTAGTGAATAAATTTGACCAAATTGCCTAATCTTGGTCAAATAACCCCAGGATAGAGTAATTTCTTAGTCCAATAGTTTAATCTGGGATAAATGTCATAGGTAAGTAGGTTAGAGCATAGGTTAGTTTGCCTTATATCAATAAAAAAAGGCATGATGATCGATGTTGAATCATATCTTTGATGTTTAAAAGTTGGATGTCTAACCCCCATGGTGATAAAAATAGGGAAAGCCCGGGAAAACCCATATGAAGCGCTTATCTTAAGTTTTCAGAGAAAATATGAGTTTGTGCTCACAGATTAAAGACAACGCACAGATGAACGATTGAGGTGTTGGCACTCAGATCTATGGTTGACAAGTTTTTTCGGACCCCCCCGACCATTCTACCTTTAACGGTAAGGGGGGGTCCGAAATCATAGATAACAAAGGTGCGCATCTGAACGACTGAGACATCAGTGCCTAGATCCACAGTGGAGATTGAATTCTGGACCCCCCGGACCATTCTGATTTTAATGTTTGGGGGGCGGGGGTGGTCCAGAATACTGGTTAAACATTGATCCCAGATCTATGGTCTAGCGGCTGGTGCGCCGATGGACGGCTGTTGGTATTTTTTGAACCCCCTTGACCGGTCTATTTTTAATGATTGGGGGGGCAGTTCCAGAATGTGATTTTTTTTCTGGTGGGCCCCCTTTTCTAACATGGTAGGAATCCATTGCTCCAAACTCATGCCACTTACCACATACCATTTTCTGACATACCCCCCATCTCCCCATGACATCATTTTCCATTATTTTCCCCTAAGGGCCACGTCTCATTACTCTGTCAGTCCATTCCCCCTGTTCACCCATTACAAGTCCCTTCACCATGGTTAGTTCCCAATCAACACCCTCCACATCACTCGTTCGTATTCATCATTCATTGTTACCTACCATCTCATGCTCCAAAAGACTCGTTGGCCATTTATTATAGGCTAACTTATCCGTTAGCTTGTTGATCTGTCCCTCACGCCCAACAGGTATCTGTTTGCTCAAAAATACTCTTTTCCTTCATTCTCCCATTGCTTACTTTGTCCTCACACTAGAGATTTTATCCTTGTCTTATCTCCTTTTCAGTCAGCCGTCCAAAACCACAGTCATCCCCATTAACGTTTTGTTTGAATTGTGGGTATTTTCATAGTGATGGCGCCAAAATCCAAGAAAGCAGAAGCCGAGCAAAATCCATTCCTCCCACCTCCTGTTGACCTCAACAGGATCCATTGGGTCGACAAATATCACTTAATCGCAGATGCCAGGTGCGAATTTGACTTCAAGGATTTGCAGTCATGGCTCAAAGACACTTTCTTAGATCAGAGCGATGAAATTGGGCTCTAGGAGTCCAACCTTCCTATGTATCTTTCCCCCCAAGTTCACCATTTCCCTGAATTTTCCCTCAAATTCTAGGCTCAATACCTCCCCGACCAGAGAGCCATAGTATCTTCATCAGGAGAAACTATGTTCTTCATTACACCAGAGGCCATTGATAAGATGATGTAGATACCTAGAACTGAATCTGCCTCCCTTTTAATCTTGAAGTCATAATGGAGTTGTACCAGAAACTATCTTTCCCTCAGAGAGCCCAGATTTTCGAGCTTTTCCTCCCATAGGCTGCTCAGCTCCCCAAGACAAATCCCCCGTATCCTTCCTCCCTGTTCTCAGAGAAGGGAAACCAAGTCATTTCATCGCTCTGTGCTTTGCTCGGTTATTTTTCAAACCAATGGGTGGATGAAACCATATTGGGTTTTCTGTCCATTTTCTCCACAGAAGAAAGACCTACCACTTAGTTCGACTACAACACTTTCCTGGTGGACAGTATTCACGAGCAATTTTCAAATTTCACCACAGAGGGCATGTTCCGGTATTCCTCAATACTGGCCTACATGTTCACTTTCTTTCAAGTTGACAATTTCTCCTTTTCAATGCAGATAATGGACAAAGACGGGAGGTCGTAGGCGGTAACAGCTTAGACTCCGCTACTCAGACAAAATTCCACAGAGTTCAGTTTCAAATAGTTTATCGAGCAATTTTACCACCCAGTGGTGAGCATTCTCAGTGGCAGACCTGAACCAAGAATAAATGAGGAGATTCATAGGATCTTACATCTCTCAGACCTTGCAAAATCTGGAGACTGGTATCTTTACCAAAACCACACTGAGATCAGAGTATATGGATGTGAGTTAGCTCCATACAAACTGCCCAAGTATCTGCCTGTGAGGATATTTTCCCTGGAGTACATAAGGAAAATGATTAACTCCGATGACATATATTTTGCCTCTCTTAAAAGGAAACAACAACTTAGAATTAAAGGGAAAATAGGGTCTTTCATCTGTAATAGCCGAGGCGCCGGGGAGGAAGCAGACATACTGTTGAAAGAAATGAAGTTTCATTTTAGTTTCATATGGCACTATGATCCATGTGGGATAATTTCTGAGATGAGGGTTAAAAATAAAAATGTTCCATAAGTTCACACACCCAAGCCTGAGATAGAGAAGTTCGGAAATCAAATAGAATGGGAGTCGAACACTATGGTAGAGATAGAACATCAGGAACCTTCGGTCACCATATCACAGACAACTACACCATAGGTTCCCAAAGAGAAAAGACCCAGGAAGGATACTTCACCTTTTGTCACCGATGTCTTGGTTGAAGATTTCCAATTACACACCAAAAGGCCCAAAACTAGTCATACATCTGACATGGCTGGTGAAAAGGAAATCCAATCAACTAAAACTATGAAAGATGATCGATCACTTCTTAGCACAAGCAACAAACAGATCATGTCTACAGTTTTATCCAAGAATCCTACGGATACTCCACTAGTTCACCAACCGAGTAAAGTAGGACCAAAGTTGAGTGTTTTTGAGAAGTATGAACTGATCAAAAAGAAAAATCAGACGCTGACCAATAGTACTTATGCTTAGTTTTGGAAACATACATCAACAGCATAAAACATATTGTTGTTTTCATTCGATACAGAGAAGGATAGAATGCACATGGATTTTCTACAGGCATAGGTGCTAGACCTGAAAGAAATCACTGATTACAAAAGAGCAACATTCGAGTTCCATACTAGAGATGTGCATCCCGCTGATCAGATGGATCTGCATAGGCAAACTGGAGAAATGGTTTTCTTCCACGTTGGAAAATTCTTCTATTGTGGCTACTAAATTACAGGTATCTCTGAGCAATGTTCAGACACAGCTGAAATTAGAAAATATATCATCCTTTGCAAAGGATAACAAAATTAAGATGTTGGAGGAATTGGTCCTCAAGATCGGGTATGACCCCTCGAATGTGAAAGCAGTCGAGGAGATGTTAAAAAATAAAAATACCGATATAGCATCTCTGAGGAAACAGTTGAAACTGCCACCAACAAAAGATGCACAGGCAAAGGAGATAGCTGAGACAGAAGGGGAAAAGGATGAGATGCTCAAGTTGATCATGGAGCAGAATGCACAATTGAAAGAGATGGAAGCAGAACTGGAAAGGTTAGTGAAAGAGAAGGAACAATCAAAGCCTATGGAAGTAATTCCATTGAGCACAATTCCACTCACAGGAGTAATCATAGCATCTGTAGTGGGAATCCCCTCAACAACTCCATTAACATCTCTAGAGAAGACAGTAGAACTGGAAAAATCCATGGAGGAGATGAACTTGCAAGAGACAGAGATTGGCAGACTTAAAAAGGAGGTTGAGAACCTTCAGGAACTCAAGTATTCTTATCAAACCAGTTACTCCATGGAGAAACAAACATCAAACAAGCTCAAATAGGAATTGCAACAGCTTCAAAAGCAAACAGTGGTAGGCAAAACACTTGTTGAGGCCAAGGAAAGTGTCTGGATGGATATCTCCAAATCCATAAATGAAATATGGCCTATGGTACAAATCATGTTCGAGAAAAACGAACTGGTGCAAATAAGCAAGCAGGCTATTGAGAAAATAAGAGGAGAATTGGGAGAGATGTCCACAGAAGTCACTGAGATCATTAGTAGGACCTGTTGACTGTTGACTTTGACTAGTTGACTTTTTTGCATGTTTGGAAAATCGATCAGAACGCGATAACTTTCGCATACTATGTCCATTTTTGAAAAACAATATATGGTTGGAATCATTGTGACGAGCTTGAAATAGTGGCAATGGTTTCATATAATTCTGAGAACTTTTATTTTTAGGCCTTCCTGGATCCATTTTGGATCATGCCTCCCCACTAAGACCTTTTGGTCCTCCAAAAGGGTATTAGCCAGTCATCAAGTGTGGTATAGGCCTCCCCACTTGTCCTTTGTCTTTAAAATCTATCATGTGCACCTGTCACATCATAATCAATTGCATAATAACCATGACAACTGAAAGCATATTGTTAGCCACTTGAACTCATTCACATCTTTGTGAATCTACTACCATCCATGTAGACAACATTAGCAACTATAACATTATAAATATGACTGCAAATGAACTAATATGTTTGATGTGCTTGCACGAAATTAACTTATATTGAAGCAAAGTATTATTGAATTCCCATCCTACAACCATCTCATGTTCATGCTTAAGATCATTTGTTTTACTTGGCACAATTATAGGTGTGTTTCTTGCATAAGTTGAATTCCTTAATTGTTCCATTGTTTGAAGAGATTGATTTGGTTTTATGTGATGAGCATGTACAACATATTCATTTCCTTATTTAGTTAAGTGATATTGATTATGTTCCCTGTAGAAGATTGCTTTGCGATCATATAAATAAGGGATTCCTAGGACCATTCCACATGTTTCTAGTGACACCACATCACATGTTACTTCATCCACATACTTAAATGTA
>JASDQU010026176.1:2011-22771 GCA_032191745.1 Picea mariana | reverse complement strand
CCAAGTAACCATCTTATCCTCTCCTATATATTGATGGAATTCTCATGGAAAAAGGTTAAGCAAGATTCATTGGAGAATTGGTGAAAGAATTGTGTGAAGGACCTAGCTTGAACAAGAGCTTGGAGACTCTAGCAAGTCTATCAAGAGGGATTTGATTTTCTTCATACAAGGATCGAGCAAGTGTGTGTGTGTTGGAGCCAAGAGCCACCGAAAGGAATCTTGCAACATCAAGGAAATCAGGTTGTATCTTCTACTTTCAATTAATATGATACAGTGACATGTCCTTTTCCCATAAAGTCATTCTCACTTTATTGTGTAATTCCTTGATCATACACATAAGTTGACAGTTGAATATATTTTGATATCTTCACTTTGGTTGGTTTGTGTTGTCTTGGTCTTGACCTCACGAGAGAACCAGAGTGAAGCGGGAGAAACAGAGACCCTAGGAAGTGATACAAAGGTATGTTACTTGTTCCTCCCTACTAGCTAATTCAATGGTCAAAACTTAGGGAAAGAGTGATGTCCTGTCCTGTTTTGTTCTAGATCCAGGTGGATCTAGGGAGATATGTTAGTGTACGCACCTACCGATTAGTCCGATAACAACCGCACCTACCGATTAGTCCGATAACAGTGAGGGAGAACCCTCTCTGTTCTCGGCCACACCCACTTGGAATTATTTTCAAGATGCCATCAAGGAACAATATTATCCCGTGGGGAGCTATGAGGACAAATACATACAATGGACTACGCTGCGGCATCAAAGGGACCAAGATGTGCATGAGATGATGAATTTGTTTAATACCCTACGCACAAAGTTGGGTATCAAAGATTCAGAGAAACATTTGGTGTTAAAGTACTGTAGTTGTCTGCACAAATACATTCAGGAGGAAACGGAGTTCCTCGACATCTCCTCGCTTGGTGTGGCATACCGATATGCTGCCAAGATTGAGAAGAAGTTCAAACAAAAAAAAAGAGACTTTGGGTCTGCGAATCAAAAGCAAGGGAAAGGTACCCCCAAACCATAGAACAAAGGACCAAGCCAAGGCGGAGCGGCCCAGGATAACTTGCCAAAGACACAAGCAAAGAACAACACCACGAAGCCAAAAAAGGACATGGGGAAGTGGTGTGAGTTCCATAAGAGCTCCACTCACAACACAAGTGAGTGTCGGGCCAAGAAGTCACTGGTAGCCGAGTTGAAGGCTTCTGAATCGGATGCATGCTCTAACTCTGAATCAGAACCCGACAAGGGGAATGATAGGGGGAAGTAGATTATTGATGCGGAGCCCAATGCCACCGTTGCCACCAGAAAGATCCAGAAGGAGGAACCAAAAGATCTAGAGGAGGTAGAGCGTCTCTTCCATTCCAAGATGTGGGTAAAGGGTTCCCCGTTGCAGTTCATTGTCGATAGCAGGAGCCAAAAGAACCTCATCTCGGTAGAGGTCATGAAGCGGTTGGGCTTGCCGACCACAACACACCCACAACTGTACACCATCGGGTGGTTGCACCAAGGAAGGGACCTCCGCGTCAGCCAACAATGTCACCTTCCCTATAGCATCAAGCCCTTCACGGATGAGGTATTATGTGACATTGATCCTCTTGATGTTTCTGATGTATTATTAGGCCAACCGTACTTGTGGAAGCGACATGTTGTGTATGAATCTAGGCCTTGTGCTGTTATTATCACCTTGGGCAATAAGTTGTACAGGATACCGGAGATAGCACCACCTACCACCATCTCTTTGGTTACTGCAAAACAATGCAGTAAGCTCATTTCCAACACTAGGAAATTTGTTTTCCTGATGATCTGCCCTCGAGGAAATAGTAAGACTGTGGCCATGACCTCCATACAGGGCCCCGTTGCATGAAAACAACAGATGGATAAGGTCATGGAGGAATACGGGGACATCTTCACCTCCCTCGTAGGGGTGCCCCTACACTGCCAGGTCAAGCACCCCATCAATTTGACCCTAGGTGTGTCACTGCCCAATGGACCCATCTATCGACACTCTGTTATGGAGAATGACGAAATCAAGAGGTAGATTCAGGAACTGTTGCAGAAAGGTCACATCTAGCCGAGTTCATCACCCTGTGGGTGCTCGATCGTGTTGGTGTAGAATAAGGATGGGACTTGGAGACTTTGCACTGACTATCGGGCACTGAACAAGATCACTATTCAAAATAGGTACCCGATCCCACGGATTGATGACCTTCTGGACCAAGTCAAGGGGGCGAAATATTTCAGCAAGATCGGCTTGAAATCGGGGTATCACCAGGTACCAATCGAACCCTCTGATGTGTGGAAGACTGCCTTCAAATCCAAGGAGGGCATTTTCGAATGGTTGGTCATGCCATTCGGGTTAACGAATGCCCCTGCAACCTTCATGAGGATAATGGAAGAAATCCTACGGCCATTCACCAACTCATTTGTAGTGGTGTACTTGGATGACATTCTGATCTTCAGCCAGACTTTGGAAGAGCACCTCCACCACATCCGACAGGTCCTCCAAACACTGCAACAACACAAGTTGTGTGCCAATTTGGAGAAATGCACTTTTGGCATGACCCAGGTTCAGTNTGGGATTCTCTCATATCACTTGGCCCTTGAGTCAAGTCACCAAGGGAGGAGCTAAAGAAAAATTCTTTTGGTCTGAATCTCAACATAAGGCATTCGGGGAGTTGAAGCATCGCCTTTTCTCTACACCAGTGCTCACATTACCAGACTTGCAACAACCATTTGAGATCGATAAAAATGCCTCTGACTATGCCATTGGGGCAGTCCTTACTCAACATGGGCATCTAGTGGCATATCACAGTGAGACCCTTTCTGACACAGTCCGAAAGTATCCCACTTATGAAAAAGAAATATATTCCATTGTGCAGGCTTGTTGACAATGGAAGCATTACATTTTGGGAAATGAAACGGTCATCCACACAGACCACCGACCCCTGCAGTTCATACAGACACAAGGGAAGTTGCAGAACGGTCGCCATCAAAAGTGGTCCACATACCTGCAACAGTTTCATTTGAACATTAAGTACAAGAAAGGCAGCATCAATAATGTTGCAGACTGCCTCAGTCTACCACCCATCGTGGCGCTAACCACTATGCTCAACTCTTGTGGGCATGAGACTTACGATTGGCCGCTTCTCTACACAAGTGATCCAGAATTTGGCCACACNGGAGGGTAAGCAAGTTCCCAATTTTCACCTCCAGGATGCCCTGCTTTGTCACCTGGGACACCTTTGTGTTCCTTCAAGCGAGCATGCCAAGATGATTTGGGAGGCACACTACAATCGGTTCGCTGGGCATTTCGGGGTCAAGAAAACCATGGCAGTACTGCAAAATTATTTCTATTAGCCAAAACTTCGACAGGATGTCAGGAAGTACATCAAGTCCTACACTGCTTGCGCCATTGCCAAACCGACAATCAAGAAGCAAGGCCTCTATACTCCGCTTTCTACCCCCAATTGACCTTGGGAATCCATCTCTATGGATTACATGTCGAGCCTTCCTTCTACTAAGCATGCCAATGACTGTGTTTTTGTGGTCGTCGACCGATTCTCGAAGATGTCCATTATGATGGCTTGCAAGAAGAATATCATAGTAGAAGCCACTACTAAACTCTTCTTTGAACAAGTGTGGGTACACTTTGGGATCCCATAGTCTATCATCTCAGATCAGGACAACAGGTTCCTCAGTACATTTTGGTCCAGCCTCTGGTCGATGCTGGACACCAAGCTCACCAAGTCCACAACTTTCCATCCGCAAACTGATGGCCAGATAGAGGTCGTCAACCAGATGATTGTACACATTCTGCGCATGTACAACTCAAATCATCCACGCACATGGGATGAGAGCCTCCCCTATGTACAACACAGCTACAGCTGGGCTCTCCATAACTCAACCAGCCATAGCCCCTTTCAACTGGGCCTTGGATTCCAACCACTATGTCCCATTGACGTAGCCATGCCATTTGCAGCTACTCGGGCAGATTCAACCCATGTCCAATCTGAGGCTGACAAGGCAAACAACTTCATTGAGCGCATTCAACACATTCGCTAACAACTTCATGACATCTTGGATGGAGCCAATGCTAATTACAAGCAATGACATGATCAACATCGGGTGCCACACAACTTCCAGGTGGGCGACAAAGTGTGGCTACATTTGCAAAAGGAGCACCTCGCTGGGCCCTACAACAAGATTCGCCCGCTCCGATATGGGCCATACACCATCACCAAGGCTATAGGGGACAATTCCTTTGAGCTCAGTATTCCACCATTCTTTGGTCTGCACCCAGTGTTCAATGTGGACCGCCTTCGGCCCTACTTTCCACCTCTACTAGACACATCCGACATGGCAAAACAACTCACACCAACAGAGTTAAATCCAGATTGCATGAAAAAATCCACAACTGATCAAATTATGGACACATAGATCAAGAACAACCACCAACAGAGGATCCAACTATATCAAGTTGTCAAAGCAGGCCAACTCCTTCACCAGGGACCAAGTTCAGCAGAAGTTTCCTCATCTCATGGAGGAACTCAACGCAATGGGGAACATTGCTTCCTCAAGGGAGGGGACTAATCCAGGGGGATATTGGTGGCCACCCGCCTATTCCACTTGGACCCACACCATTGTTTCTTTCAGTTTTTCAGTTTCCTTAATTGTAGCACAATTTACTATTTTTAGCAGTTCTTCGGGTCCTGAACTTTCGGAGTTGTTTTGAGGCCCTAAATGATGTTTTTTGGGCATGAATGGTCCGACAAACATGAGTTTGTTCCAGACTCGATATTCACTATCGACAGTGTAGTCCTTGGATAGTTATTTCTAATGATGTATCATGTGCATCAAACGAAGATAGTATGCCAAAGTTACGACCCCGGGAAATTGATGTACCAATTTACCCCAACAGGGCCCATATTCTGGCATTTCATCTCCTAGGGTTAGGTTTTTGGATGTTTAGGGTTTTCCATTGTTTCTCAGTAATATATAGGCCTTCGAGCCTCATTGTAACAAGCATTTCAGAGGCCAGTAGCCTCCACATCTCTTCTCAGAGATAAGCTACCAGCGCCCTAGCTAGTTTATTTCCATTCTTTCTGTAATCATTTTTCAGTCATTTGTTATTAATGAAATGGAGTCTTATTTCCACTGCATCTCTGAGTTTATTTGTATTTTTGTATTTCATTGTGTTCCTACATAAATCCGGATCATTGGTCGTTGACTAGGTGGTTTCCCTTGTGTTCGACAAAAAGAAATCTATTCACACATTAGGATTCGTGTAGTTTCTTGGATGCCATTAGCCTTATTGGTGGTTTCCTCGCCTTTGTCAGCAGTTTTCCTCATTGTTTTTTATTCAGAGGTTCTTTTTCATGTACTTCTTGCACTTGGAACACGCAAATGATGCACAGGGTCATTGGTTCATGAACATGTTCTTCATTTGATTTCCTCCAAATCATTAAGCTCCTTCTTTGTAACTCATTATTAATGATGAGAGATGCGTTAATGCTCTTCTTTCAGTGGGTCTCCTTCCATCGACTTCATCTCATCTATTCTGGAGACGAGACCTATAGTACTATGAGTACCTAAAGGATTGCATTCATTAGTGGCAAGTTCTCTCGCCATCGACAGTTGGGAATACATCAATGTCTCATGATCAATGGATTCTTCGAGTGTTCAACCCCGACTCCTTTATTCACACTTGTAATAATTTACTTGGTGTCTTGATACCTACTTTCATCAATGGTAGGTTGTCTCACATTTGTTAATGGTATACCTCAATGATCGGTAATCAAATAAAGTCTCATTGTATTCGACCTCAACTCCTTATTCACATGATGTAGACTTGAACCTTTGCCAGATTGTTTAGAATACTTGAAGACATCAGTTCGTATTCACAACTTTCCTGCGTTGTTGCTACCTTTTCATTGGAACAGTACCTGTGTGACTTCAGTGATCATGGGAGATCAAATGGTAATCCATTGTGTACAAATATCTTCAGATTGATTTTGAGACTGGTTTTATTGGGCCTTGTCCATGACTATGACAACCTTTGGCATGTAACCATATTTGTATTTTCCTATTCATGGACATGGATAGTTGTCTAGTATATTTTCACATGGATCTGCAGTGTAATTCAAATTGGCAGCCATGTATGCAAAGTCAGTACAGATTGTAATGAACAACTAGTTCTTCCAGTTGGGTCCCCATTACTCCACTTCTGGGTCTTATAGTGTATTTCGACGATCACATATACTCCTCTAACCTATCACATTAGGGGGAATCTGTTATAGAAAGATTTTCCTCACCCCATGCAATCTTGTACAGAGGGACTTTTTCCATTTCCCTATGCAGACTTGAAGTCCCTTTTTGCAAATCCCAGAGATAAAAACATGATTTTTCCACATATATGTGCCCTTCCTATATTACATCATGTGTATACAAAGGTTGCACCACTACATCCCGCGTACATCGAGAAATATTCCCAAAATTAAAAAATGGTGTCGGGTTTCCATGTCACGTCACGATATCTATGATCCTTGACCTTCCATATACTGGAAACGTTATGAATCAACCCTTCAGTTCCACTTAAAGGATATAAATGGGACAAATCTGAGATATGGAAAAGAGGAGAAAGAATTCAACTTTGAGAGCAAAGTTACTCTGGAGAAATTATTCACTTCACATTGAGTCTACATCCCTTTCTCCTTTAGGTCTGAACACATTGTTCAACCCCCAAGCTCTTCCCTTACTCATTGAGAACTTCATTGTCTCTTTTATATAATATTGTCTTTGGTGGAGGATTGAACTGGTGGAGGCCTAGCTGGAAGGAACTTAGTTTCTTGGTTCTAAACTACGCCGACATGGAAGTTTGTAACTCATTCACTTATGTTGATTATATCTTAATATAAATACTCTTTTCTCGTCCAATTAATATCTCACAAATATTTGAATTATTATTCCATGGGTGTATTTGTTATGAATGTTGATGGATTATGTTATTGAATTTGTTAACATTATATATTATCACCATATGATTGTGTTACTTGTTTGTTGAGGACTAGTTGTAGGTATATTGCTTTGGTTCAAGTGATCAACGGTGGACTTCATCAAACATCTGGATGAGGTAGGCCTCTTATCTTGTCTTGTTAGTATATATGTTTATATAGCATACTTGAGATTAGAGTTGATTTCTGCAGTCATTTCCATTTGTTGTGGTTTACCCCTAGCCATAGAGATATTTTCCTCATAACAGGGCACAAAAATGTTAACCCTTGAATAAAGAACTCTTCATGATGTGATGTTTCACACCTAAAGAAAATTTCTCAGGTTGCAACAAAATGCAACTGAACAAATTTTCTTCAAACTGTGACACACGTGAAGTCAACCTTTTTAAAAAGGATAAAAGGGTAAAAAAAGAGTCAACTCTTCATTACAAAAGAGACAAAGGTCATTCTTTTTATTTATTCTATTTTTCACCTCTATCATTGGAGTGTGATAATCATTGATCAAGAGTAAGCATTATAAATATTCGCTTGTACCAATTGCGATCAAAGAGGCCACCACCCATCTTCAAGCACCCACTTGACTATTGTCACCTATCAGTTATTCTAGGTAAGCATTGCACCTCCCTCTCGTTGTTCTTTTCCTTCAAGATATCATTTGTCCTTAAGGTTTTATTTTTGTTTTGTTTGCCACTTAATCAATAAAATACTAAAAAAATATTTAAAACAACCAAAAGTCTCATGTTTCAACATGGGATAAAACCCAAAAGTACGTCATGGAACCTCTTCACTTTAATAAATTCATAAGAGTATTATTTTGATGGATAACTCTTTGCTCAAGTTCATTTAAATCTAGTGATGTAACAATTCCACCTTCACCTAATTGAATGATTGACCTCGGTGAATCAATTCATCATCTTATTGCACTATGATAAAGAATGAGGAAAAGAAAAATACTTTATCCTAATGCAATTGTTAGAAGCATAAAAAAAACAAAAAAAAGACACTTCAAATGAACCCTAGATCACCCCTTGCCAATAAATCTGGCATAAACACACAAATAAAAGGGGCTCTCTAAATTGAGTTTAGGGTCCTAGTTTTGAATCACCATAAAAGGGGAAACCCTTGCTCCCTATTTCACTACATCGAACCAAAGTATTATGCCAAAATAATATTGAAATAGAGAAAAGAAACCTAGACAAGCCAGAGAAGTTGTCCAATCATTCTCATTCCTATAGATAAAGGCCTTTGAATTCTGATGTCAATCTAAAGAGGACTCTCTTTTAAGGGAAGTCGATCTCTCATTCATGATATGAACAATTATTGACTTGCCCTCCTTTTTTCAAGTGTGAAGTGTTCTTAAGCCCTCTAACCCTTGACCATGGCAAGAGAAGAAAAGTCTAAAATTTGAAATGGGTTCTACATTCGTCATTTTTATCCCCTCAACCTAGTTTTTCTCATTATTAGTATTTCCTTTTGACCAAGAGTTGCAATGTTCGATCCAAAAGTTCAGCAATGGATACAAAATGAAATATCTAGTTGAAATATTTGGCATGACCCTAGAATGACCAACACCAAAAGATATGTTTCCTTAAACCACTTCTTTGAGAATCATGCCTCCCCAATTTTTATTTTAAGAGAAGAATATTTCCCTAGAGTAGGAATTTTACTTTGATTTTTGTATATAAATCCACTAATGGTATCTATTGTTGAATTGGATGAGTTGCAGGATCTAAAGATGGCATTGAAAAGTCAAATAAATCAAAAGGAACATGTGATTGAACTAATTCCATATCGGGAAGAAGTATCATAGCTTGACATGAAAGTGGGTGTCCCAAGACCCGTGTATGGAGACACTCTATGCAGTATGGATGTAGGTACCACCTACAAATGGGATGAGTTGTATCAAATGTTTAAGGAGTGTTGGGCCCTTCATTTTTGGAAGTGAACAAGGATAAAATAAGTGGTGGACAAAGTAAAATCAATCACGTGATAGTTAAAAGTCTAGAAGCAACAGAAGCACTCAAATAAACAATGCAACAAGTGGAATCTTTGGAAGAAACAAAAAAAGGAAATATCATGGGAGGATTAAAGAATACAAGAAGAAGAGAAGAGTGGATTTGATATGGTTAATAGAATATGTCAAAGACACAAAAGTATAAGTAAAAGGGCAATGCAACTGGATAGGGTTAATGATATTGACAATACTAATGATGTTGGAAATATTAATGATATTGTTGTGATTGTTGGGTTTTGTTATTATTCCTATGGTTTGAGCCTATTTTGATATAGCCATGGTCAACTATTGGGGTAGTCTATGTGGGTATCACCGTTGCATTTGCAGTAGATTTTGAGTCTGTATGTGTTGTGCAAGATTTTATATTGTAGATCTGGGTATTGTGAGAAGAGATCTGTGAGAATCTAAGCTGTAAGAATGGTTTGTACCACTGTTGCTAATACAATGATATGATTTGGGGCTTGCAAATTTGTTTTTGAGGTTATCTTTCATGTTATAAATGGATCTGTAATAGTGTTGTGTTTATTCTTATTCTTTTCCTTTTCTAATGTTATCCAAATGGTATCACAACCTAAACTTAATAGTCAACTTATGTATCTGAGTAGTACAAAAGTAGATCTAATGTTGCATTCTCCATAACTCTTTTCATCTTTCAAGTCTTGGTTGCGATTCGGGTGAGACCTCCTTTCCTTGTGAAAGGTTGAATATTCCAACATACCAAGACTACATCGATGCCTTTTTTTGTCAACTATTGAGAACCTTGTTCTCGATCTTGCAACAATAAATGGTTCAATTGTCGGGACCGAGCTTTAGAAGGATTTTTAAGAGGATGCCTCATCGGATCTATAAGTATGAGGTTGAAAACTAGTGGGAAAGGAAGTGTAAGGAATTCATAGAACATGAGGTCGAGTTGCAACACAAGAGTTATAGGGTTGTAAAATATATTGTTTTCTATTCAGATCCTGCTAGTGACCAATACGAGATATTCTAGATTAAGTTCCCTGGAGAGTTATTTCAGTGGTTAGTGCTGGAAAATTGATTTTCATTGATGTCAACTTTAGAGGAATTCTAGAAGCCTCTAGAAGTATTGGGTGTAATTGAATAAGTCTCCAAAGTGGTCCCCTTATGGTGTAGCTTTAAGCATGACCCTCATGGGAAGACGCATTAAAGAATTCTACAAGAAACCCAAAGGTGTGGTCATGAGGTCCGAAGTTGAATGAAGAAAATTAAGTTGAAGAATAATTCAAGTGTATACAAAACCCTTATAGATGGATAGTCTTCTTCATGTTGTTTCCAATGGTATGTGGTAGGCCACGTAGATTCTTACGGTTGAGGATTTATGAGGTCATGAAGTTGGAAGCCATTAAGTATGGTTAAGAATCCCCTAAAAATTTGCAACAAGAAGTGACACGTCATTAATTAAAGTGTAAAATAGTTATAACAAGAAAGTGCAGGTCAACTCTAAAGTAAGGAAATTAGTCACTTGGAAAAGTATAAATACACCTCAAGAAGCCTCTCATCTTTACACACACATGTTCAATGATTATCTATCTTTGAAGTGATCTTTTGGTAAATCGTTTTTGCATCATATCTGAGGAAGCCAAGGATAATTTTAAGGATGGAAATTTATATTAAGATGTATAAATTTGGGCTAATCTTACTAGTCCTTAATATGGAAAATGTAAAATGTTTGGCGATAGTTTTGTAAAAATATTCAAATTTCTAAGAATTTATATAGTTTCTATAAAATTTTGGCGACTTTTAGATAAAATAGTTTTATTCTATGGAATTTGGGTGAGTTTTTTTTAGAAAAAATGGATATTGGAGAATCTATTTTTGGGAAAAACCATGAAAAATTATCCCATTTGTGAAATTTATCCCCTAAAATCATCTATGGAGGAAGTGAAGTCTGAGGTAGCGAAGGGAAGAAAAGGGAAAAGTTTGATGTTATTAACTTTCTGAGGTTATCCACGAGTCTCAATGGAGCAAAGCGTGGACATCCGTGGGTCGCAGTGGAGCAAAGTGAAAACATTCGTGCATTGACAATGTATAGGTCACGGATCTGTGGAAAAAGGGCTTGAAGAAGATGGTATCTCTTGTTTGTTGAAGATGATATGAACCAAGTTGGTTTGTTGATTTGAGATTATATGCACCAGGTCTTCTTCGTGAGTAAAGGTATGTCTTTTATGTGCTTGTTTGAGGCTTGTATCATGGATGGTATGGCACATGCTTAAGGCATTTCTTGGAGGCCCTTGGTTGAGGTTCATGTCTTGGTGATATTGATACATGCTTGAGACATATCATGGGTACATTGTGTATGGTTGTTATGGTTCATTGTTAGAGGCACATCTTTGTGATATTGGCATATATTTGAGGCATATCTTGGATACAATGGATTATATCTTTGGTACATAATGTATGGCATGATTGATACATATCATGAGTCATATGGTATATGGTTAAGGTACATTTTATGGTATAGGTTCTTGTACAATATGGTTTATGTACATGGTTTGGTGATCGTTTTGGTATCCATATGAGTGGATCTGGTTATGGTTGATCGATGTTAGAGGAAGTGATAGGTTGGATGATCAGTTGATCATCAGTTACAGGTTGATGTGACAGTGACATTGACAGTTACAATTATAGTGACAGTGACAGTGATAGTGAAAATGGTAGTGACAGTGATAATGGTAGTGACAGTGACAGTGGAAGAGACAATGGTAGAGATAGTGACAGTGACAGGTTGATGTATTAGTGATAGTGACAGTTAAAGGTTGATCAATGGTAGTGGCAATGAGTCTACACTTATATTTCAGGGTGACAGGACAAGGAAAGGAAAGGGGGTTGTAGCCTCCTTTCGGTTGGTTCCGGAGAACTCAGGGACTTGGAGCTTCCTTATGATTGATACATGTAAATCAGGGGGGCATATCCTTCTTCTGGTTGGTGTCATAGAACTCTGGGAGTTGGATCTTCCTTCAGATTGGTGCCTATAAATCAGGGGGTTCGTGCCTCCATCTAGTTGGTGCTAGAGAATTTGAAAGTTGGTGCTTCCTATGAATGTAATATTTGACATATAAGAAAGAATTTTGTGGTTTTCTCCCATTTGGGTTTCCACGTAAATTCTAGTGTATTGTGTATCTATGGTTATTTTTTATGCTCTTTTGATTGATATTTCTCATGATATATTGATGATATACTCCTGATAAAGTTAATGATTAAATGCTCTGATTAAAAGTGGTAAAATATTGCATAATATTGATTCACCCCCCCCCTAAGTATTCCAACAATTGGTATCAGAGAAGGTCCTTCATAAAATAGTTTAATCATTGGAAGGAAGATCATGGAGTACGCTAAGATTGGGACATCATAGTTTAATGGACAAAATTATGCCTTCTAGAGTAGACAAATGAAAAAATATGTACAAGAACAGGGATTTGATGTCTGGAAATCAGTAGTAGATGGATACACAACACCTTCCACTCCTCCAACAGATAGAGATGGAAAGAAACTCGATGAAAACAATTCAAGGACTAAAAACATTATTTTGAATGGTATTGATGAATCAATATTTAACAAGGTTAAGCACTGTGATTCTGCAAAGGATATTTGGGGAAAACTTCAAAACATCTATGAAGGATATTCTAAAGTGAAAGGGGCCAAGCTTCAAACATACAGAGGAAAGTTTGATTAATTGACAATGAAGGAAGATGAAGATATTGCATCCTACTTCCTACGAGTTGATGAAATAGTAAATTCCATGAAAGGATTGGGAGAAGAAATTAAAGAACCTATTATTGTCAAGAAGATACTAAGGTCTCTTCCAATGAGGTTTGATCCAAGAATACAAAGAAGAAGAATAAACAAAAAATCAAATCCAAAGCCAGACTGTAGTTGCAACGATGATTCAGATGAAGAAGAAGAGATGGCCAACTCCGTAAGGAAGTTAAAGAAAGGAACTAACAAGTCCAAAGGTAAGTTTTCTTTTAAATGTTTTAATTGTGGTAAAATTGGTCATTTTGATGATAAATGTCCATATGATGAGAACAAAGAGAATGATGAATAAGAAGCTCCTAAGAAATAAAGGAAATATCAAAAGGAAGACACAATAAGAAACAAGGAGAAATTATTCAAGATAAATCTCTATTCAAAGGAAAGTTCATCATCAGATGAGAATGATGATAGTGACAGTGACTCATAAAATGTACTCCTTATGGATTTTGAAAATAATGAAGAAGAAGGTGAGGTATATCTTTAAGCAGAACTAATTTATGCTTTAAGTGAATTAAATAAAGAGAGGAAGAAAAATAAATCACTCAAGGAATAATTACTCAAGATGAAAGAAATCTCTCAAAATCATAACTCTAAAAAGGATCAGCAGGTGATTTTGAAACTAAAAGTCCAAGTTGAATAAGACAGAAGGATTGAAGAATTACTCAAAAGTCAGTTGTAATTAAAGGGAAAAAATAAGGAAATCTTATAAAGGGATATTGTTTCTCTAAGGAAGGAAACTCAGAAAAGAGATATGTAGCAAAACAACACAAAAATATTGGATGAAATCATCAATGCTCAAAGGTCGTATCATGAAAGGTCTGAACTAGGATACAACCAAACACATAAAGAGAAGGGTATGAGCTCTATGACTAGATAAGAGGAAGCAAAACAAAGGAATTATGTAGAAGTCACCAGAGGATTCACCAAGAAGGAAGAATGCAATCCCTCTCATGAGAATGATAGGGAAGAAGATTGAAAAAGGATTGCACTATCTAGAAGACCCAAGCTTCAGAATCAACAGTCACCCATGGAAAGAAATCAAGAAGAAAAATACAGAGAAAGAACACCATTCATAAGATCTCCCAGGTATCAAACTGTTGGTTACTTTGTCCTGTATAATTTCTGAGTTTATTGACCTAGGGTTCATGTCTGTTTGGGTTTCCAACAAACCCTCTAAAACTATCAGCCCTCCCTGTAAACCAAAAGGAAACACAACACACAGGGTGCAGTGCATCATCTCACTCGAGATAGTATTAATGGGTGGTTGTAATACTCATGTGTTTACAACTAGGATTGAGTGAGAGATCTGATAACTGTGTATTGGGAGTGTTACTCTAACTTATTAACACAGTATATCATTATCATGATTTATGCAAGAAATATAATAACTCATTCATTTAGCGCATCTATATCTACTGAGATAATAAAGAAATACATGCATTCAATCACATAACATAGATGATATCATGGTTCAACCCCCTGGGCTACATCCACAAAGATTTGGATCTTGGCTCTTTTATTATCATCATTCTATCATTACAACGTCGTTCACTTTACAATTCTCCTATGTCGGATCAAAATCTGTTATGAGGCAGACTAGATCACACCAGGCTCCTCTGCCTGCGATCTAACCCTCAAGATCTACCCTCCTCTATCCTTTCTAGCTCAATAGCTTACAAAAGTAGGTCATACAACAAAATATTACATACAATTCGATTTGTTACAACCATTCTCTTTATAATAATGACTAGCCTCTCTTTCTCTGAGACCTAGGTATCTATATTTATACATTTCCGGCTCTTCAACCATTAAAATACATTACCAAAAACCTAACCCTAATTTCATTAGGTCTTCCATGCATGCACGCATACTGTTCTTCCTTCCTGTTGTCGCTTTCCTTGTGCGTGCCTTCTTTCCAAAAATCTCCTTGCTTTTCGCCTTGGTCTACTTCCAACAGGCCCCCAACACTGACATGTGGGTCATCCCGGGCCACCTAATCTTTGTGTGCTTTGTCGATCTCCCTGGTGATTGCCTAGAAATTCTCCTTAAGCTCTGCTACTTGTATTTATGCTTATGTGATCCTCTCCTTGAGTGTGTATACTATCTGGGCCACAATTTCATCACTGACTAATCCTGCGCACTCTGCCTGGGTCTATGTTATATGTGTCTTGGATTCCTCTGCATGTGCAATGACTTCTGCTACTTTCTCTTGAAGTGGTTCCATTTGAGCTTGACGCTCCTTTTTCAATGTTTGTGCAGTGGTGAGTTCTACCTGTAGTTTCTTCATGTCCTATGCTCCTTTGACGTGCTCTATGATAGGCATTGTCTTTTGCCTCTGCTTGAGGTCTTGGATAGTTGCGCTTATCCTTTCTTCTTCCTTGTCCCATCATTGGACTTGATGATCCTCCTCTAGCTTTGCCCAAAGTTGTGTTGCTTTATCAATAAAGTCGGTTGTTGTGCTAACCTATCGCTCTATCTCATGTAGTTGCTCTACTGCTTCCTGCTTCCTTTTCTCCTTTACTGTTGTTGGAGTGGTGGGTGTGAGCTGCTCGCGGAGATTCTCAATCTCCTTATGATATTGATCGATTACCTATGCAATCTGATCAATCTTCTTTGTTGTGGTGAGTTCATCCTTTTGCGCAGTCTTTGGAATCTTCTCGTAGTTCCTGCCACTTTTCATTCCAGTTCATTCGTGCACTCCCTCTCCTCTTGGGTCTCTAACTTATCATGCTCACATATTATTTCTAGTGCATCTTGCTTCTCTCTTTCCTACTGTAATAAGGCTAAGTCTGTGCATTCATGAGACTGTACCTCTTAGGTAACGCTAACCTATAATTTGCGTAGAGATTTAGATGGTATCCGCAACAATACCAATTGAATTTGAGCTAAGTCATTTAGGGCTCTCTGCCCCACGATCTCGTCCATGCACATCATACTGGGTGTAATGTGGAATGTCACATTTCTCTGCAATATTGTGTGGATTGTATCTTGCTCGCCTTCTTCCAATATTTCTCCTGTCTGTGATGTTGATGTCCTTGTTCCTATGTTGCTGCATGCTTCCTGTGATTCCCCAATCTGCTTGAGAAACTGTCATATGTCTGTCAACTCCTCTTGAATGTTATCCCTATGGTGTGTAGAATTGTCAAACTCCTCAGATATACAATCCTTTACCCTTCAGGCTATCGTCTCTGCATCATCCTCTATGATCATGTAATCTAGGGGTGTTCTCTGCACCTTCATTTTCTTTCACACACCTCCCATATGAGTGGTTGGTCTCTTATTTAGGCCCGATTCTTGTGGGTTGGGGCTTGGTGTAGTCCCCTACGCTTTCTCAGCCTGTTTATTTTGTTCTTGGGCCAGCTACGTATTATTCTTCTTCCCCTTGTGGGTCCCTGTCTTAGCTATCCCTTCGTTCGTTTGCTTTGTTTTTTTTGGCTTCTCCTTCATTTCTTGAGCACAGGTACTTTCTGAGGTTTTGTTTCTTCCTACCCTATTTCCTCTTCCGTTGTCTTTGAGGGTATTTCTTGAGTGAGGACTGGAATATTCCATTCATCCTCCCAATATTTGATAAACATATCCATGTTTCCCTCCGTAATACAGTAGTACATTTGTATCCACTACTTATTAGGGTCCTTTTGTGCCTATATCCACATCGCATGTTCCGTGGCCTTGAAGTTGGCGATGTCCCGATACTGTGCAACAGCCTGTGGTGTTATTCTCCACATGTTGGAGATGGCCTCATGAAGGTTACGAAGGTATCCTTCGAATACAACTGTGTTCATTTTCTTGTGCTTAGCATATGACGTGATGCCAAGTGATAAATACCTCGCTCCAAAATTTGGCTTGGGTCTAGTGCCGAAGAATGTGTAACTCGGTTCCTTCCATCCCATGATAGCTATCAAAATGAGTAGCCATGAGTAGTGAAATTTTGTTCCTAGATCATGCACAACCTTGCAATCATCCAGAAACAAATTCAAGAGATAAGGTGCCCAATTGACTATGGTGCCCTAGACACATTGTGTTGCAACTGTGACAACCCCGGATGAAACTTCCTCCCTCTGGCATTTTCTTAGCAGCTTGCAGGCTAAGATTTTTGTGACCATTTTTGTTGCGACATCATTGATCCTCTTGATGATGATTCCTCATGTCCTCCTATTAGTACTATATTTATTCTTCATTTCCTTCGCAAGTGCTTTCTCCTTTTTCTTATCATCGAGAAATTGCACAGGATCCATGCCCCAGGATGGTAACCCTATGATGTGTGCAATGATCTCTACATCTATCAAGACGAGCTTGTCCAACCATATATCCCCGCCATGTGTGATTGCCATCAATTTTTTGACGCAGCCATTTGCGTACTGTCCTCTGCCAAAGTGTGGTAGATCTAGCAGACCTAAAATCCCTATTTTCTCCAATCTTGTTGCCCACTCGAGTGGTTGGTCAATCAATTCTCCAACCACATTCACTCCCATAGTCTGTAAGTATACTCTCTTTGCAAATTATGGGAACTTGTCTGTGTCTACTACATCGTGATCCAAGTATTTGAGCTTCTTGATATGCCCTTGAAAGCCTGATTATGCTCATACCTCATCTGGTATACGTGGAAAAACAAGGGATGCGATGGGTTTCTTGCGAGGTGACCTAGGTACCTATTTCTTATCTTTCTTCGGCAGTGGTTGGCTCGAGGTTCCAGTGGCCATCGTTTGTACTTTGGAATACTATTTTTTCCAACCTGTGACATCCTCTATTGTTCTTTCCGATGGGTGTTCTGACACGGTTGTTTGAGATTCGTCTAGATTAACTACTTCTTCCTGATTCAACGTTATTCCATTAATTGTTGGATTTTCTTCAGTGTTCTCTGGTTGTGCCTCTTTTAGGTTTTCTATGTCCTAGTTCTGTTTCTCCTGTGCTTCTAGCAGCATATATACATTCATGCCCTCCAGTATTGGTTGTTGTGTTTCTTCCACCACGGGTGTGGGGTTCTCTGGTGTTTTATCCGGTGATGGGATTTCATCGACATTAACAACCTCCAATGATTGTTGTTTGCTTTCCTGCGATTATGCGTGTGCCTTGGTTCTAATTCTGGAATGTCGTGTAGTTTGGGTCGACTCTACTTGTTTTCGTGGTGCCATAATGGTGATTTTAGATCGTTTGATGACTTCAATGGTCTCTGTAACCTATGTGATCTTCATCTTGTGCTTTGTATGCTTTCTCGCTCTTTGTTTCTTCTCCAGTCTCGCAATAACCAGTTTTCTCCCATGTCCGTGTTTTGTATGGGCATCGCATGAAGCTTGTTGAAGAAGCTACCTTTATGAAAGATTCAATGAACCTCTGATTCCTTCATACTTTCCATTACTCTCCCTCATCATCTCTAGTTGGCACGATTAATGCGGCATCTTGTTGATCCTTTCTGACATTCAATTTTTCATAGCTTTGTCGTTTCGTACTGCTTTTGTCGTCTTTGTGTTTCCCACTTGTTTCCACTTTTGACCTGGTCATTGGCATTTTCCTTGCCGAGTTTGTATTCCTAAGTGTGCATGCACTTTCTTCTTTCGGTGCATTGTGCTTCTGTTGGTACAATTTAATATCATATTTTTTTATTTTTTTTTACTGCGCAGTGGGTGGTCGACTGCCCTTGTATAGTATCAGTCGGCTCTCGTTGATCATCCCTCTGAGTTTTGTGCCTGATAAGTCTTTCAACTATACAACTCCTCCATCTATGACAGTTTTTACCTCATATGGTCCTAACCAATGCATTTTGATCTTTCCTGGGTGTTGAAATGATTTGTTTTCATACATCAACACTAAATCTCCTTTCTTGAAAGTTTTCTTCTTGATGTGTCTGTCATGCCAAGATTTATCTCTTTCTTTCTGAACTTGTTGGTGAAATCCTGCTAGGATCCGATCTTCCTCCATGGTCATCAATTGATTTAGTCTTTCCTGTACTACGCCTCATTCTGTCATGTGTGTAATTGCTGCTACGTGCAAGGTTGGTACTAGAAATTATAATGGAACCACTACTTCCTATCCATAGACCAGTTTAAATGACGTGTGCCCCATCAAAATTTTGCACGTAGTTCCATAGACCCACAATACTGTTGGTATTTTGAGGTACCAATCATCCCTGTTGACATTACAGATCTTTGTCAGTGCATTTTCTAAGATTTTGTTAAATGCCTCTACTGTTCCATTCGCCTGTGGGTGATATGGTGTACTCTTCTAATGATGGACTTCAAACTCTTCGGTTATAGTGTTGATAGTAATGTTGATGAAGTGCGTGCCTTGGTCTCTCATCAAAACTCTTGGGCACCCAAATTGAGTGATTACTTGTTCAAATAGAAAGTGGGTTGTTGTTTCTGCACTGCAATCCTTCACTGGTGTTTCTTCCGCCCATCTTGTTAGGTATTTTGTCATGGTAATGATGTACCTTTCTCCTATTCTTTTTGTTGGTGGGTTGATTGCTCCCACAAAGTCTATTGCCCATTTATCGAATGCCTCCAATTTTATCTATGGTCGTAATGACATATCATCCCTTATGTTGGGTTTACCTACCCTTTGACAGACATTGCATCTCTGGCAGTACTCCTTCGAGTCTCTGTGAATGGTTGGCCACCATAGTCCTATGTGCAATACCTTCTGCGCAGTATATTTTCCTGCGTAATGTCCTCCTGCTATTCCCTCATGGGCTTCTATTAAAAATCTTGGCCGTTCATGTTCTAACACATATATTCTCAAGATGATATATGTGCCCATTTTATATAAGTGTCTTGCAATCAGTTGATAGTCTGCATCTCAAACTACTAGGTTTTTCTTCTGCGCGGTGTTATATTATTGTGGTGCAATACTTGTGCTTAAGTACTGAATGATATATACAAAGTATTCATCAGTGATCTGGACTAAAAATAATTGTGCATCTGGGAATTTGTCCTCTAAATTCGTAGGTTCTTCTCCATTTGTGAACCTTGATAGGTGATTAGGTCTTGCATTTAAGTTTCCTGGCTTGAATATTACTTCAAATTATTGAAATAGTAGTAACCATTGACATATTCTCCCCCCCAACACTAGCTTGTTGACTAGGTATTTTAGGGCTAAGTGATTTGTGAACATATTAAAGTGTTTTCCCAATAAGTAATGTCTGAACTTTTGTAGTGAATAGACCATAGCTAGGCCTTCTTTCTCTATGATGTTATAGTTTTGTTCTGATTCTGATATCTTTATGCTCGCAAAGGCTATAGGGTGGTCCAAATCTCCCATTCCTAGCTACGCCAAGATAGCTCCAAGTTCTATGGCTGATGCATCCACATGTATGTGGATTGTCTTCTCCCAGTCTGGAAATACTAGTATTGGCGTGGTGACCATATTTTCCTTTAGGGTATCTAGACCATGTTGACACTCGTCGTTCCACTGAAACTTTGTATCTTTTCTTAACAAATTTTCCATTGACATGGTAATTTGTGCGTATCCTTTGATGAAATTTCTATAGTACCCTATGTGTCCCAATGTCTCTCTTAGCTGACAGACTGTTTTTGGTGGTGGAAAGTTAACAATTACTGCAATCTTTGTAGGATATACTAGTAAACCTTGTTTGCATACTATATGGCCCAATAGTATCCCAAACGGTGTTATGAATATACATTTTTTTTATGTTTAGTGATATCTGGCACTACCTACATCTTTCTAACATCAGTCGTAAGACTTCTACATGTTCTTTCAACAAACTCTAGATTTTCCAATCATCCAAGTATACCTCTAGAAACTGGTGGATGAATTCCTTAAACGCAGTGATGACTACTATGGAAAATATTGTCGGTGCATTCTTCAATCCAAACGAAATGACTTCATACTAGTAAGATCCCCATTCTGTCGCAAAGGTGGTCTTATATTTGTCTTCCTATGCAATCTTGATCTGGTGGTAGCCTGAGAATCCATCAGTCAATGAGTAAGATTTATGTCCTCCTACG
>JASDQU010026174.1:0-26968 GCA_032191745.1 Picea mariana | reverse complement strand
TGTGTAAAAATAAAATCTATCCCAAGCATAGTTTTGTTTTGTTTTAAAGCTTGCATAAAAATGAAAACAATCCCGATCTTAGTCTTTGTTCTTTCTCATGCTCGTAAATACATGAGAATAAGTTACCGAGCTTAGTATTTTTTCTTTCTCATGCTCGTAAATCAATGAGAATGTAACTGAGTATACTTTTATCACTTTTTCAGACTCGTAAAGGTTATACGAAAAAGGAACCCACTGGAGTTCCCTTTAAGCTCTTTTCAGACTCTCTAAACATGAAAAGATTGTCGAGCAACTTTGTTCTATTCACGCTCGTAAAAGTATCTGAACAAAACGTTTGATGGGTGATAGTTTATCACTTTTTCAGTCTTGTTGAACTATTTTACAGAAAAGGAACTGGGAGAGTTCTCTTTAAGTGTTTTTTAGACTCTATAAACATGAAAAACCCCTGAGTTTTCTTTCTTTTGACTCATAAAACAAACATTGAAAGGCTCATATGGGACCGAACCTCTCCTTCTTAGGGTTCATTAAACATACTCCAAGGGACTCATCTGAAGGATGATCTTACATTACAAGAACATGTTATCCTCCTCAATCTTGTGTAAAAATAAAGAGGTACTCGCCAGAAATGGTGGGGGAAAATTTGGGAAAGAAATGTATCTAAACCTGTATTCTATGGAAGAGTCCCTTTTGAACATGACACCCTTTCACTCTCATTGTGTCTAGGTTGGAAAATCCACTTGTCTCCTAATCATACTCCTATAAGATTACAAATTGGTTTGTGATCCTTGTTCTTGAGTCAATGTTTCCAAGACAGTTGTTGTGTCGTCAATATTTTCAAAAAGATGTCCAACCCAAAAAGCCTTCTATTGCATCGACCATTTCTGCAGTCCTTAAAGCCTTCTATTGCATCAGCCATCCCTGATTCTCTTCCTGTCGACTTCAAATCATTATCCAAGAATTAAACTTAGAAACCAATTGGTACCTTGGAACTTGCATGCCTCAATGGCAGTTTTCCTCACTTTCGACAGTGGGTTTTCATTATTGACCCCTGATCGGGAGATTCCACCGAGTGTTCAATTTTAGCTCATTAATTCACATTCATTGGATTGTACTAGTGTACCTTGGGAGTCATTGACATTAATGGTGATTTCCCTCATGCTTGTTAATGGTATACACTAATGACCAGTAATCAAGTGGTTTCTACCATGTTTGACTTCGACACATGTATTCACATGGTTAGATTCGTACTATAGAGTGATGGAGATGAAGACCTTGGATATTTTCTGACAGATCCAGGTTGTGTTGGAGTATATTCAGTGTACTGTTACATAGATGCACATTGTATGTCTGGTGTCTATGTTCAAATTTGAGTCTTTAACACATAGATCCACAGTGTATTTTTGGTGGCTATGTTTAGGTTTGAGTCATATTGGCATGGATCCACAGTGTATGTTTGAGGTTCTTTGAATTGTTGAAGTATGTTGACTTCATAAGAGATGAGAAGGTCAAAATACAAATGTTCCTAGGTGGGTTACCATCCTTCTATAGTGATAATATACAATATGATAACCCCAAGACATTGGAGGAAACCATAAGGAGAGCAATGAATATTTATGAGCAAAGCAAACGAAGGCCAGTTTTCCAAAAATCTTGGAATGACAATATGAAGGGTAAAAAGGATGAAAGGAATAAAGTTTTTAAGCCACCCTTTTTCAAGAATAGCACCCAAGAAAATTAACAAGATCAATCAACCCAAAATGAGCATAAGACTGCAGATTCATTTGGGAAAGGCCAAGGAAACAACCTGTACAATGTTGGGGTGTGAGGGAAATCATTTATATAGGGAATTACCTCACAAATGAGAAAGAATGAGGATTGCACAAAAAATTCAGGAGGATGAAACATTTTAAGACATGGGAGGAAACATGCCAAGAATTTATGCATCCTTGGAAAACAAGAAATCAGAGTATCAATCCCCCATGGTTGAAGTGGATGGTAAGATTGATAACCATCCCATAACAATTTTAATTGATTATGGAGCTATCCATAGTTACATAAATGATAACATTTGTTGAAATATTTCACTTGCAAAGTAGTAAACATAATAAATCTTGGTTAGTTCAATTAGCCATGGGAGTTAAGAGAAAGATCAATGAGTTGGTTAAAGATTGTCTCATAGACATGAATGGACTCAACAGAAAGGTAGATGTAAACATCATACCAATGGGTTCATATGATTTTCTAATTAGTATGAATTGGTTGGAAAAACATCATGCGGTCCTAGAATGTTACAACAAGACAATCACATGTCTTGATGAAGAGGGGCAACAAGGAAATATTCAAGGCATTCCAAGAGTTGTAGTTGTTAGAGAAATTTAAAATATGCACTTGAAGAATAATTTAAGGAAGGGATGTCAATTTTTTGCAGCCCATATGAAAGAGGCAGCCAAAGAAAAAGTGTCAAGCATTGAAGACCACCCGTTCTTAAGGGATTTTGAATATGTTTTTAGGGAAATCCCAAGATTTCCACCAAAGAGAGACATTGATTTCTCTATTGATTTGGTGCCAAGAGTTTCCCCAATGTCCAAGACACCATACAAAATGGTCATGCTAGAATTGAAAGAGTTGCAAATGCAACTTGAATAGTTTTTAAAGGGGTATATATGCCCAAGTGTGTCACCTTGGGGAGACCCAATTATTTTTGTGAATAATAAATATGGAACCTTAAGGTTGTGTATTGATTTCAGAAAGATAAATAAGGTCACTATAAAGAAAAAATATCCTTTGCCAAGAATTGATGATTTGTTTGATCAACTGAAAGGTGCAGTAATACTTTTCAAGATTGACTTGAGATCAGGATATCATCAAGTGAGGATTAAGGAAGAATACATCAACAAGACAATGTTTAGGACAATATATGGGCATTATGAATTTATGGTAGTGCCATTTGGACTATCGAATGACCCAACTACTTTTATGTGTCTGATGAATGGAGTGTTTAGGGAATAATTGCACAAGTTTGTAATTGTGTTCCTATATGATATACTCATCTACTCTAAGTCAGAAGAGTAACATGAGAAACATTTTAGAATGGTGTTGCAATTTTTAAGAGAGCATAAATTGTATGCTAAGCTAAGTAAGTGCATCTTTTATGAAAATAAGATTCACTACTTGGGGCATATAATTTCAACATAATGGATAGTAGTGGATCCTAAGAAGATAGGGGCCATTAGAGGATGGACAACACCAAATAATGTTACAAAGATCAGATAATTCAAGGGTCTTGTTGGTTATTACTGAATATTTATAAAAGGATTTTCAAATATCGCAAGTCTAATCGCTTCTTTACAAAAAAAGGGAGTGAAATTTGAATGCACTCCCAAGTGTGAAGAGAACTTTCAACAACTGAAATACATATTGACAAGTGCATCAATATTGAGGATTGCAGATCTAAATGAAGATTTTTTTGTGTGCAATGATGCATGAAAGGAAGGCCACGATGGAGTCCTTAGTAAAAAATATCAAGTGGTATGCTATGAATCTAGAACATTAAAAGAGCATGAAAGGAATTATGCTACACATGAATTGGAATTAGTAAAAATTGTACTTGCATTAAAAATGTGGAGACATTACCTCATGAGTAAGAAATATGAGCTAAGAACATAACATTGCGGTATGAAAAATTTGTTTGGATAGTCAACATTAAATGCTAGACAAACTACATTGCTTGAATTTATTAGTGAATATGACTTTGAAATTAAGCATATAAAAGGAAAGGAAAATCAAGTGGCTGATGCACTCAACAAGAGAGATCATGAGAAGCATATTGCAGCCATTAGCATGAACATAAAAGATATGAAAGATCAAACTATTGTAGTAGCAAATTCAGATCAACAGTACGTAAAAATAAAAGAAACATTACAACAAGAATATTTTCAGCATAAATTTAATTATTATGAGATGAAAGAGGATGTAATTCTCATGTACAAAGGAAAAGTTTATGTGCCAAATTCCAATGAGATGAAAAATGTAGCGCTAAAGGAGATGCATACTGTGCCATATGTTGGGCACCCAAGATATCAAAAGACAATTGCAGCTATGAGAAGCCAATACTTTTAGCCAAGAATGAAGAAAGAAGTGGATAATTACATATCTAGATGTCTAGAATTATAGAAGGTAAAGACATAGCATAGAAATCCAATGAGGTTATTGCAATCATTACCCATTCTAGAATGGAAGTGGGAAGTAGTTATGATTTCTTTTAATACAAATTTTCCTAGAATAGTGAAGCAACATGATTCCATCATGGTGGTGGTAGATAAATTGACTAAAGAAACACATTTTATTCTAGTGAAGACAAAACACAAGGCATAAAATATTGTAGATATCTACATGAAGGAAGTTTCTAGGCTACATGGAGTGCCTAAGGAAATAGTTTCAGATAGGGATCCAAAGTTCACATCCAATTTTTGGAAGGTTTTTTTCAAGGGATTTTGAGCAAAGTTAAATCTCAGTACAATGTATCATCCAAATTCAAATGGACAAACATAGAGGACTAACATAATAATTGAGTATATGCTTAGGATGTATGTGATGGATCAACCATCAAAGTGGGAATATTATATCCACTTAATGGAATTTGCTTAAAATAATGGGTATCATGCCTCATTGAAAATGAGTTTGTTTGAAGTATTGCATGGTAGAAAGTGTAACACATCAATGAGTTGGGATAATCCAGGTGATAGAGTATTTATTGGGCCAAATTTGCTAAAGGAAATGGAAAAGCAGATGGAAAATATTAAGAAGAATTTAAAGGTTTCCCAGGATAGGTAGAAACGTTATCCAAACAAGAATATAGTGTTTAGAGATTTTAAAGTGGGATAACATGTGTTTTTAAAAGTGGAGGTGAAAAGAAGTTCACTAAGATTAGTAAGTTTCACAAAGTTGGAGGCAAAATATTGTGGACCTTTTGAAATATTAGAAAATATAGGACTAGTTGCATGCATTCTAACATTGTTTGCATCCATGAGAGTGCATAATGTATTTCATGTGTTATTGTTAATAAATATGTTCTTGACCCTAACCACACAATTGAATATAATGTGATCAAGGTGGAGCACGAAGGGGATTTCCTAGTGGAACTAGTACGTATCCTGGATCAGAAAGTCAAATTTTCCAGGAAAACATCCATAGGAATGGTAAATATTAAATGGAAATGATATGGTCCAAAATAAGCTACATGGGAGCATGAAGAACACACATGGGAAGAAGACCCATAAATTTTTGACAATTTTGAAGAAAAAAGAATGCAAAAGTCCATTTTGAGCAACTAGAGTTCTAGAACCATATCTAAGAGTACTAGCTAAATGCACTTGGGCCCCTGATAAAAGAATGGTACATTCCTTGGGATGGCCCTAATAAAAAAATGGTGCATTCCTTGGGTCCACTGGTTGAGAGGAATGGGAGAGTATCGTTGGAACTGCTGCTGGAGTTGTTAAATTGCAGAATTTTATTTCCTAAGTATTACAATGTAAATTTGTATATGTATATTGACATAGTGTGCATTGAGGATGACACACAATTGTAGGGAACATGGAATGTAACATTCCCACTATAATCCCCAGTTTAAGTAATGTTTAATCTATATATAATGAGGCTATGACCAAACGTTGTAATATGAAAATTGTATTTCTATGCTTTAATAATAAAATGTGATGCCAACTGCTAAGGGAACATGGACATAGATGAGGGATGAATTAATCCACAAGAGAAGGGAGGGTCTAAAAGAATGTCCAAGAGGGGTCCAAGGGGGAATTACCCATGTATATTAATTTAACCCATTTTCCTAAATTTTCTATTGGTATATGAACCTTCTAATTTCTGATCGAGTGTTCTTAAAACCAATAATTGAATACATGTAAGAGGGTGGGTGTGAGAAGTCACATTCCATAGTTATTGGGCACATGGGTGTTGAGTACAATCATCTTGGGAAAGTGTGTGAGTCAAGAAAGGCAAGCCAAAAGAGTGTTTGGAGTTGTTTTAGCCATGGAGGGTGAATTCTAGAGCATGATGGAGCGTATTTTGAGCATAATTGGAGTTGAATATTGAAGAGATAGGTTGACAGGCTTGAAGAGTGAACACCTGTGTGAGTTTCATTAAATCAACAAGTGTTTGTTGTTATTTGCTGGTAGTTTTCCTAGCAATGATTTTTCCTTGAGTTCTCAGTTGAGGGATTCTTGGTTACTTATGCCAGAGAGACCCTAATAAATTAATGGGATTCCCGAGTGAATGATATTAGTGAAGGGGTACATTCCTTGGGTTGATAAGGTCAAGAGGAAGAGCGCTGGTGAAAAAACAGGACAAATGTGGGAGAATATTAGTGGGTTGTGAGTTTTTGAGTTGTGAGTGGACAATTAGAGACCACCCTCTTTTGTGGATTACTAACCTCAACTCGGGGGTGATTTGTTGTTGATATTTAGAACATAAAATCTATGGTTGGGTGAAAAATTTATCCCAAGTAGTTGGTTGCACTACTGTTTTTAAAATATAAGTGTTTAATCTATTTATGTGTTGTATTTATGAGTTACATTACTGTGAATGAACTTTGTGTATTTTGAGAATGATTTATATGCTATTGTGTTGAGTTATTTAAGACGAATTCCTTTTGTTTTATCTTATTGTAGATGCATCAAATTAATAGTAATAGACACCAATTAAATTTTTATGTGTAACTCGTAGCTGGAAGCTACATGAATTAATTAGACAACAAATATTTTAGTTTTTATGAGTATTTTGCATCGTAATGTCCCTTAGATGGACCCGGGGACGTTACAATTCTAGAATCTAAAGGAATTCAACCTTCATAGTGTAGATTTTAGCTTTATTTATTAGATATGTTGTGACGAACTATTCCAATGGAATATCCATGATAGTTTAAAGATCATAATGGTATCAGAAAAGATTTCTTTGGGTATTTGTGGGAAGTTGTACAGTATCTAAGAATCCATTTAAGAGGAAATTCACCGAATGATAGACATGGACGATAATTGTATTCACAACAACCCTCAATATCTAGTATAAGAGAGAATTGCGATGTTGGAAGTGCAATTCATTGATATCAATCACAATATGAACCTCCTCATGGAGGATATAGAAAGAAAGCTCAAACTATTTGGAGATGATCGGAGCCTCTATATTAAAGATCAAATAGGAGGGGAAATGATTGGGAGATCATGAAGACCTAGAGAAGGAGTCAGAGAAAGAACTCAAGAAAGCGCAACCAAGTTTGAGTGCCATTAACCATTCATAGTCACTATTCAAGATGGAAGCGAAAGTGGGCATAAAGCCATACCAAGGTGATATAGATGCATTAAAATAGAATCATAGGTTGCACAAAATAGAACTTTATTTTATCATTCACTATATAGATGAAAATCAAAACTTTTCATTTTCTAGATTGAAGTTAGGGGGCCATGCTTTAACTTGGTGGGAAATCCATATAAAAACACTTAGGATGGAGAGTTATCCACCAGTAACTAGCTGGGAGGACTTCAAAACTCTCATCAAATCCCAATTCTTCCGTATTAGGTATGTAGAGGACCAATGGATTGGGTGGCACTACTTTAGGCAAAGCTAGGGGAAAAGTGTATAGGAGTACACCACAGAGTTTAGAAACATGGACATCATGCTAGATATTTCTTCCAATAACCTATATGTACTCCTCAAGTATCTGGGTGGTTTACAAAGTCATCTATGAAAGCATGTGATGCTATTCAAGACAAGGATAGTGGATGAGGCATGCATACAAGCATAATTCCGGGAAAAAATCGGCCAAAAGAAGGGGAAACTAAGTGGTTATAGTCAAAAAGAGAGATAGGGGGATTCAAACAAGGGAAAGAAGAAGTAGAAATGGGGAAAATATAAGAAGACAATAGCCACTACACATCAGTGCAAATATCCCAAAAACCATTGCAATCATTTCAACATTGATGGCCACACTGAGGAAAAGTGCTAGAAACTACATCTAGAGCTAAACTCGAAGAACTAAAAGAAGAACATAAAGAAAAAAATTCTTCTAGCCATAGATTTGAGAAATCAGGTTGAAAGTGGCTATGATCTGGATTGTTGGGTCTCCTTTTTGACATCCACAGACACGTTAGCGACCTATATTGAATATGTTGCCTAAAAATATGAGTAATCCATTCATTTTTCTCAATGATACACTCATTTGACTATCTGTTGGTGCACATGAGGTAATAAATGTTTAACCTATGAATTTCATGGATTATTGAAAGTTAGAATAGTTATTTATGTGCTTTATTCCATAAAATAGCCTTGTTGTGGAAATCGTATTAAGACAGGGTTCTAAGACGACACTCAAGGTCATCTAGTACTCACACTCCAAGTCATATGGTACTAGAAGATTATACATTCATCTGGTACTTGCACTCATCTGATACTCACACTCCAAGTAATCCAGTACCAGAAGGTTCTACAATCATCTGGTACATGCGCTCATCCGATACTCACACTCCAAGTCATTCGGTACTAGAAGGTTCTACAATCATCCTGTACCTATGCTCATCTGATACCTGCGTTAATCCGGTACCAGAAGGTTCTATAGTCATCCTATACCTATGCTTATCTGGTACCTACATTCATCTGATACTAGTGTTTATTTGTCACATGTGCTCATTCGGTGCCAACATCCTACATGCATCCAGTACCAGATATAGTTCAAAAATTTGGAATGCTTCTAGAGGAAAATTGGGGACATGGGTTTTGTCTAGAGCGATGTTGAAATACAAACATAAGAGTCATAATTCAACCAAATCGCATGTGCGGACCTCCATCTCAGGGGGAATGATTATGCAAAAAATAGTAAAAATCTCAAACTGCAAACTTGTGCCTCGATTTTCGCGTAGGTGGTATAAGATCTAGAAATTCTACGAAATGGGTTTTGTGTAGAATGTGTAAAATTGAGTAAACGATGGGATTTTTTTCAAAATTTGAATTGTTTTGGACAATATGGGTGGATCTCTAACTTGAATCTACCCAAATTGATGAAAAACCCAATTTTTTTAAGATTTATCCTAAAATTGTAAAACTTGTTTTTTGAGTTTGGGAATTCGGTTTTATCCATTCCTCTATGGATTTCATGTATAAATAAGCCTCATAGGCTTGTGAGAAGGATCCAATTCTTATTATGAGAGTTCTTTTGTAATGGAGGTTCATGTAATGGAGAAGAGAGTTATGATGTCATTATTGTAATTTGAGCTTAGTTTTCAATATATGAAAAGTGATTGATTCCAGATTTGTCGTGCATCATTGGAGTTCATTTGAAGTGCCTCTAGCAACAATTACTAGCTTGGGAGGGCCCCTCAAGATTGGTAATATGTTGCTCATTGTATTTTTAATTTAGATCTATTATTTTCTCTGTTTTCATCTAATAACATAGATTTCTTCCGATAACATAAATGTAATATCTTTGTTTTACATTAAGATTTATTTCATTTTATATTCAGATTTATTTTACATTTAGAATAATTTTATTTTACGCTCTGACTTTATTCACTTTCCCTTGAATTCATAATCATATTGTGGTTTATTTTGTGTGGATGCATATTCTATTTTACTTATTACTTACAACTTGTTGCATGTGTGCAGAGATGGGATCCCTCACTGAATTTCTGAGTTTATCAATTGAGTGTCTTTCATTGTAAAACTAAAAAGCCAGTTTCATGATTACATTCATAGAAAGGTTTTTGTGTGCATTGTTAAAAAAAACAAAATCTAAAAAAGTACAAACTCTTAATTCCTTAGATTGATTTTTGTTCTTCATAAATTCAAAACTCATTAAGGAACAATCTCTTATACCATTAAATAGGTTTTTGAATGTGAATATTTCCTTGCTCGAATCATAAAGGGACATCTCATTTGAGGTACATTTCGTTTTATATTTGCTTGATTATTTTTCCCTTTATTTAGTTTAATTTGGTTTTCTCATAGCTTAGCTAACCACTACATGAATCCATTGAAGAACAAGACACTTAAGTAAGCTAATCATGATTAATCACATGAACATCACTCTGCATGCATGAAAGACTGTGATCTAAGCCTTTATGAATCCTTAGTGTTAATTTCCTGTAGTTTTTTTTACTTTGCTCAGTTTGTTCATATTGGCACTGACTTTAGATTAGGCTAGACTAGGCTCCAATCCTACATTTTCTATTCTTGCACCTCGAAGCTTATGAGCCCTGGTTGATAATTTAATGTTGGAATTAATAGTGCTTATATTTATTCCAACATGGATGAAAATATTTTCTACACATCTCTAGAAAATGAGGTGAATCTGAGTATCCTTCATCACCAGTAAGAGAAGAATATGACCAAGCTCTTCCACATCAAGATTTAGGTCAAGAATACCAAGATAAATACTATGTTCGAATTTGGTTCAAAAACTAATCTCATAGTAGTGGATCTAGTTAGGAAGCTTGGATCGGAGGTTCATGATCATCATATCCCCTATCCATCGAGTTGGTTAAAAAATGATTCAAATATCAAGGTAACAAATCATTGCAAGATTAAATTTGACGTAAGTGTTGATTTTATAGATGAAGTAGAATTGGATGTAGTACCACTAGATGTATGTAGAGTAGTGTTTGGAATCCCCTACATGTATATGAGGTATGATATTTTCATGTAGAGATCCAACCAGTACTACCTCATGAAGGATGATAAATCCTTCATCATCATTGTGCACAAAGGTAAGTAAAACATTTCACTGGTAAGTGCCAATACAGATAAGAAATTGATCAATTCTAGCAAGAAATATGTTTTACTTTTCCCAAGGGAAAATCATTATATTGAAGAGTTGTTAAAAGTAAAGACATCCCTGAACGGGTTTACTAAGGATCAAAAAAGTGAATTGGAGGAGTTTCTAAAGACATAGAGGGGAGTGTTCTAGGAGCCTAAAAGGATACCACCTAAGAGGGAAGTGGATCACAAAATCCAATTATTTCCAAAATCCCCCTTGTTGAATAGTGGGTTGTATAGACAGTCTGTTCTGGAAGAAAACGAAGTAAAGAATCAGTTGCAACAATTTTTTGAGCATGGTGTGATTCAACCAAGTACCTCACCTTGTGGGTTACCCATAATAATTGTTCCCAAGAAGGATGGGACTTATATAATGTCTATCTATTAGCATAGATTCTTGCAAGATGGTGTTTTCTTCTAGTTTCGGGCCCTTGGTGTAAATGCATAGAAGTGGGGTTTGAAAACTGGTCGAGTGTGTTTTATTCAAAGGCCACAGCCATGAGCGTTGAGCGCAGCCCATAGAAGAATCCCATTTCGGGCTTAAAATCAAGCGAGTGGGAACTTTGTCTTTAAACGATGAGGATCCATAGATGGGGTAGATCAACAACCATCGAGAAAGTTTGGGTCACAGAGTTGCATGCGCTCAAGTGCCTGAGCTCATTTCCTATGGTCAAAATCATGAAACAATCAAGCCATTTCGGTATTTCAGCTACCGGGACTTCAACATACAAGGGTCTCTCCTCCTTGCATCATGTGTTCCTAGTGCAGGAAATCTTGAAAGAACCATGACTGTGGATCAAGAAATCGTCTCAGTCATCCAACCAAGGGACGCATGGCGCGTGATTGGGTTCTATTGGCATTTCGGCTACCGTGACTTCGATATAACAGAGGGTTTCCTCCTTCCACTGCATTTCGAAACCCCAAAGCTTGAAACACCGAAAGGGTCCAGGCCAGAGGCAGTCCCACATTTGAGAAGTGATCTAGGCTGTCCATCCAAATGGGACACGTGGCACGTGATCAAGCCATTTCGGCTACCGGGACTTCGAGAGAACAAAGGGTCTCCTCCTTCCACTGCATTTTAGAACCTTGAAGCCCAAAATGCTGAAAGGGTCCAAGCCAGAGGTGGTACCACATTTGAGAAGTGATCTAGGTTGTCCATCCAAATGGGACATGTGGCGCGTGAATGGGTTCTATCGGCATTTCGGCTATCGGAACTTAAAGAGAATAGAGGGTCTCCTCCTTCCACTACATTTCAGAACCCCGAAGCTCGAAACGTCGAAAGAACCTTTGAATATAGGCACAGGGTCACAGCCCGTGGTCACTTGAGGTGATAGAAAGAACTATGCAAAGGGACAAAGTGTCAGGTTTAGCTGCAGAAGGGATCGTTGCGTTCTCCAGGTACTAGTTCAACTCAGTCTCAATCTTTGTCCCTGCTAAAAGTAAATGAAGGTGGGGGAAGGTAGTTGAAACCTTAGCTCACTAATTAAATGAAAAGCATGGAGGTTCCGGAAGGAAGTCTGCCCAAGATGGTCCTGTATGCTGGTTTTTTCCAAAGAAGCCATACCGAGTCCTCGAGTAACTAGAGGAGTCTGCACACGCTATTTTGGCCTTTAATGATTCAGCTACCCCCCCTGCGAAGGCCATGCAAATTTAAGGTGACATCTGATAAAGGAGTTCAGGCCAGATTTGACTGAAGAGATGCCACACCATGGAAGTCCTAAGATGCCTCCATTGGGGTGAATGTTTAGGAGTATATTTACTTAGTTTTTGTATTTTTGTAAGCATCGATGGTAGAGCATAGCTCCAGATTGTAAAGCTTTATTTTATCCTTTGGTTCTCTGGTTATAGAAGAACATTTGAGACTTCTTTTTTAATGGCAGCCAACTTCTTCTTTTCCTTTTCCCTCTGAATCTAAAAGCCCGGGCATGGATGATCCAGTTGGGTGTTGCATGGCTATATAATGTAGGTTTGATTATATTAGTTCTACAATCGTTTTAGGTTCATTTTGAAGTTTATTTGGCTCTGAGAGGATCTCATATCCAAGACTTTTCCCCTTTTGTAAAGACTGCTGGAAGACTGTATGTCCAAAGAAGACTTTATTTCCCATCTCTTTCCCTCCACTTACTCACCACTATCATTATTACTGGCTTAAGTTAGGTCAAGACCTCATATGTCACTGTTGTTCTAACCCAACTTTTTGAGTTAGAAAAATATGGTTCTGAGTTTCTTTCCATTTGATCAACCTATATAAACAAATCGTGACATAAATTGATGGGTGTCAGGCTCTGCTCCTACTGCAATCCAGGAGTGACTTTCGACGCTAACATTTCTGGCAGCGTTGCTGGGGACAAAGTTGAAAATTTTCCCCGGGATTGATCGACATTGAGCCTCTGATTCTGAAGGTGCATCAGGCATCAAAGCATTTGAAGATTGCTACTGTGCACCTCGCGACTCCATTGTGACGACTCCACTGTGGCCAACCTACCATTTTAATTGTGGCTTTCAGAGGTAGACACATGCAGTCCGATCCACAACTACCTCTAGATACACCTGAAGTTGAGCCGCAGGTGAGTTTCAGAAGAGGAAAGGCCCCCCAAGCAGAAAATTTCACCGCCAAACCAGGTAATTTTCCATCTCCTTCTGTAGAAACTCCCTTTTCTTCTCCTCAGCTTCACAACAGACCTTTTTCTGAAGCCTCCCATTTCCTGAATTTCAGAAGTGTTCCTACCAAGTTTTCTCCTCCTGGTTTTGTATTAGAGGGAGAAACCCTTGTCACTTCCCTCTCACCTGTAAGCCTATTTCCAATATCCCCTGTTCAAGCTCTTTCCCCTTCGAGTTCTCCTCCACGTAATATCCCTATGGTAGGAGAAAATCCCCCCATGACCAGAATGGAGGCTATTATAGCTTCCAGGTATGCTCCCCTTTTGCTACCCTAGCCTCTCAACGCCCTTCCAGTAGATGGCTACCTCAAGCAGCTGCCCAAGTTTAAAGGCGAGAGGGACATAAATGCAGAAGAACACCTTGAAGCCTTTTACAGTTTTACAGATGATCATGTCATCATGCATGCGAATGTGTGGATGAGGATTTTTATCCATAGCCTTGAGGGTGAGGCTAGAAAATGGTTTAGGGCCCTGCCTCCTGGATCTATTAATGGGATTGAGGCCTTGGATAATGCATTTTTGAGACAGTGGGGAGACAAAAAAGACTTCATGTATTACATGATAGAGTTTGGATCTTTGAAGAGAAAAGAAGGAGAGTTTGTTTCTGACTTCTCCAAAAGATTTAACAAAATGTACAATAAAATCCCCGCTAAGATTAATCCCTCAGAATCCTTTGTGAAGATCACTTATGCTAGCACTTTTGATCTTGATTCCTGCCTTCTGTTGAGGGAAAGGAGAGCCACCACTCTGGCGCACATACAGGATGTGACCGTAGAGGTAGAGTCTAATGTATTGGTTGTTGACCGGATCAGGAGTAAGGCTGACAAAGACATACCTAGGAGGAGAGCTAAAGCCTCCTCATCCCATTCCTCTCCCCTTCCCCCTTAGATGGATGAGGTAACTAAAATGTTGAAATCTCTTTCGGCTAGGATGGAAAGGTGGGAGTTAGAGGGGAAGCTCGTGTACAAAAATCCCTAGAATACTGATAACAGAGGTTTCAAGAGGCCTAGTAACAATGTGCCACAGGTCTTCCCAAGGGAACAAAGGAGCAGGGACAGAGATGATCAGAGGATTCAGACCCCTCTCCAAAACAACATAGTTGCTCATGAGGAAGGAGAGGAGATAGAAGAACTCGACCCTGAAATTCATTGCATTGAAGACACCTCCCCTTTTCCCCATTTGACTCAGTATGCATATGAGGAGTCTCTTATGAATGTCAAAATCAATGAGTTGGGTAAAGGGGAGAAGGAAAAAAATTCCCATAACATATACCATCTCAGGTCAAAGAAGAAAGATGATACTTTTGACAGCCAGGATCAGCCTCTTGTAGCTGAAAGGCCTGCTAAAGCTGCAACGATAACTACTAAAGAAAAGAAAGCTCAGGATACTTCGCCAGCAACCAAAGAACCTATCTTCAAGGTAAGGGAACCTTCTAATCCCCTCTCCTCTTTTAGTTTTGAGCATGAGATTCAGAATATCATAATTCTTGTACCCCTCTCAGAACTAGTTAAAAATGAAGATTTCAAAAGGTCCCTCTCTTAGCTGCTACAATCTGAGGCCCCCCAACCTTCCACAGACTTAATAAATCTTCAATATGAAAAGTTAGTAGTTGTCCTAGGTCCCATGGTATAAGATAGAGATGATTCATCCCCTCCCTTCTATACATCCCTGAACATACATGACAAGGTGCTGCATAATTGCCTCATGGATTCAGGAGCTTCCCACAACCTTATGCCCAAAATATGGAAGAATTGGGACTGGAGGTGACAAAGGCTTACCATGACTTGTACTCTTTTGATTCAAGGAGGGTGAAATGCCTCAGAGTCATCATAGACTTGGTTGTTTCTTTGTTTCAGCTGCCAATGAAAAGTGTGGTCATGGACATTGTAGTAGTCGATGTTCCTCCCAAGTTCGGCATGTTGCTGTCAAGATCTTGGATTAAAAATATTGGACAAACATTACAAATGAATCTCACATATGCTACCATTCCAGTCTTTGGAGGGGAACACAGGAGGTTGTACAGAGAAGCCCAACTAGCCTACATCGTTAGTTATGAGGAAAATCCCACCAATCACCCTATCTTTGCACTAGACACTGATTTGGGATTCAATTTGTTGCAGCTCACTGATTCTCCTAAACCTTCTTTTCAAATCAGAAGGCAGACCCCTTTTAATCACGAGATGCTTCCTCCAACCACCTCTGTGTGGAATATGTTTTTCGATGGGGCTTCTTCTAGCGAAGGAGTTGGTGCTGGAGTGGTGTTGGTGTCACCTTGTCAGGAAACGATATCCCTATCATACAAGCTAGGATTTGAAGCCACCAATAATGTGGCGGAATATGAAGCTCTGGTTCTGGATTTAAGGGCTGCAAAGGAGATGGGGATAGAGGAGATAGCAGTGTTCAGATATGCTAAGGTGATTATTTAGCAAGTCAGAAACTCTTATCGGGCCAGGCATCCTCGGCTCAGGAGCTACAGAAATGAGGTGTGGGACTTGATTGACAATTTCTTCTTAGATTTCAACATCCTTTTTATTCCAAGGGAGAAAAATGCTTTGGCTGATTCCTTAGCCATTTCAGTAAGTCTGTTCAAGATCCCTTTGCTGCCTAAGAGAAAATATGATGTTGAGATCAAATATAGGCCAACTGTACTAGACAATGTCAGACATTGGAAGGTATTCGAAGATGATCTTGAAATCCAGAATTTTCTGCAGGTTGTCGATGAATTTTTTTCATTCCACATTGATCAGGACCTTGACCTTGAAGGTTACCCCTGCCCTAAGGTATGTTTAAATAAAATTGCTAATCACCAGATTATTCAACTGCCTAAAAATCACATTCCGAAGGGACTAGTCCCTTTAGAAAGATTGTTCGATGGTAATGATGTGCCAGTAAAGGTTGAAGTTTTGAATGAAGATGCTGATTCAGATGAGTGCAACATTGGCACACACGAGGAGCCTAAATTTGTCAGGTTGTTAAGAAGCCTGACCCAAGAACAGAGAGTCGAATATATTGAGCTATTAAGAGAATTTTTTGATGTGTTCACATGGACTTATGAAGACCTCAAGACATATAACACGTCTGTCATTGAACACAAGATCCCACTGAAGGAGGAGGCTAAACCATTTAGGAAGAAGTTAAGACAGATAAATCCCATGTTGCTGCCTACCATGGAGAGAGAAGTAAAGAAATTTTTAGATGCCCAAATCATTGTTCCCTTGATATATTTTGAGTGGGTGGCCAATTTGGTCCCGGTGAGGAAGAAAAGTGGGGAAATCAGGCTTTGTGTTGACTTCAGAAACCTCAACAAGAGCTCAAAGAAAGACAATTATCCCTTGCCCAACATGGAACACATATTGCATAAGGTAACTGGTGCATCCAGGATATCCATGGTTGACGACTTCTCTGGTTATAATCAGATATCATTCATGCCCAAGGACAGAGAGAAGATAGCCTTCACCACTCCCTAGAGGACATTCATGTATGCCAAGATGCCGTTTGGACTTATGAACGTAGGAACAAATTTTCAATGAGCTATGGATATGGCCTTCATAGGAGAGAAAGACTAGTTTATGGTAATCTATCTGGATGACATCACAGTCTTCTCTAGGTTTGATATGGAGCACTGTTGTCACCTAAGGAAGGTTTTCCTAAAATGCCGAAGGTTTGGCCTTTCTTTAAATCCCAATAAGTCTATTTTTTCTATGAAGGAGGGGAAGTTGTTAGGCCACATAGTATCAGCAGAGGGAGTGAGGATTGATCCCAACAGGGTAGAGGCAATTTAGATCCTGTCACTTCTCAGATCTAGGAAGGAAGTTTAGGCCTTTTTGGGGAAGATTAATTTTCTGAGGAGATTCGTCTCAAATTATGCTGAGTTGGTGAAACACATCATAGCCATGCTCAAGAAAGGAAGTGAAGTAAAATGGATTGTTGGCCCCAGGGAATCTTTCATCCAAATAAAAAGGGTGTTGACTGAGGTGCTTGTGCTAATCATTCCTAACTATTCCAAGGATTTTTCTAATTTTTTCGTTTGCTTCTTTTGATACAGTAGTAGCGGTCTTGTTGCAGAAAAACGAGGAAGGTCGAGAGCAACCCATTTCCTTCTTCAGCAAGGCATTAAGAGATGTAGATATCAGGTATGAAATCATGGAGAAACAAGATTATTCCTTAGTGAAATCTCTCAAAGATTTTAGAGTCTATGTCTTTCACTCAAAAGTGACTGTGTAGATGCCTTCAACATCTGTGAAATATATCCTCATATAGCATGACGTAGATGGAAGAAGAGGTAAATGGATCACCAAGATTTTGGAGTTTGACCTAGAGATAAAGCCCACCAAGTTGGTTAAAGAGCAGGGTTTAGCCAAGCTGTTGGCTGAATCCAATTGCAGGGCCTTGGGAGTTAGATTCATAAATACTTTCTCAAAAAATCTGCCAGTTGAGTCATCTAGAAAAATCTCTCACGACGGCTCATCACTAGTAGAATGCACCTGGTACCGAGACATTTTGTACTTTTTGCAAGAGCTGAAGCCTCCTGATGGAATGGGTAAAAGTAAGGCAAGAGATTTAAAGCTCAAGATGATAAGGTATTTCCTCATTGACCAAGTCTTGTACTGGAGAGGCCCCCTAGGGGTGTTGTTGATGTGTCTGAGCCCACAGGAAGCCCAAAAAGTTATGTTTGAGTTCCATGGCAGCCTTTTTGGAGGGCATCATTTTTGGAAGACCACAGCTCACAAAATCCTTAGGTTTGGGTACTACTGGCCCACCTTGTTCACCGATGTCTACAGAGAAGTTAGGGATTGTATCAAATGCCAAAGATTCTCAGGAAAGCAGCAGCTTAACTCACTGCCATTAAAGATGGTGGTAGCTTCAACACCTTTTCAATAGTGGGGGTTGGAATTTATTGGGGAGATTCATCCTCCTTCAAGTGGCCAACACATATGGATCCTGACTACGACAGACTATTTCACTAAGTGGATAGAAGCGCCCCCCACCAGGAGTACTTCCCACAAGGTTATTATCAGCTTCCTGGAGGATATCATATCCAAATTTGGTTGTCCCAGTAGAATTTTCACTGATAATGCTACCTCTTTCAAGTCTGATCCTCTGATTAAGTTCTGTGAATAGTTCAAAATTTCACTGATTCACTCCACCCCCTATTATCCTCAAGGAAATGGACTGGCAGAATATTCTAATAAAAGTCTAATCAAGCTCACAAAAAGATTGTTGGAAGACAATAAGAGGGCCTAGGATTCAAATATCAAATTCGTCTATGGGCCGATCAAGTGACAATGAAAAGGTCCCTGGGCACCTCAACTTTTCAACTGGTTTATGGAACGGAGGCTATTTTTCCCACTCAACTCACGTTACCTGTAGCAAAATTCTTCTAGGATATTGAAGGGGAGCCAGACCATATGGTCAGAAGGATTCATCAAATAGTGGAGGTGCTACAGATTAGAGAACAGGTGATGGACATGGCCCATAGTCATCAACAGAAGGTCAAGCAGGCTTTTGACAAGAAGGTCACAAAGAAGGAATTCGAGCTCGAGGATTTGGTGCTTAAGTGGGATGCACCCATGCAGGATAGGGGAAAACACAACAAGTTTGACACCCTCTGGATTGGGCCATTCAGGATCACTGAAGTATTCTCAAATAACACTTATAAGTTGCAGGATTTGGAGGGTGAGGAAGTTTTTAATGGCCCAGTAAATGGGCATTTCCTAAAAAAATGTTTTGTTTGAGTCATAGGCGGCTCCTTGTTTTGTAAATATTGTCCTTTTAGTTGTTTATTTATTTATTTTCGGCTTAATAGATGACTCCATAGCCAAACATAAAGGCACTAAAGCTGCAAATGAGTTCTTAGAGCATCGCAAGGATGACTCTATCCCCCATGGATCCTAATGTGTTGACGGGTGAAATTGACCGCTCGTCAACTGGATGAGTGAATCCGGTCCTAGGTTGTCTAATTAACCCAATCCGTTTGGATTAATCCACTCCAATGGGTTTAGCGGCTCCGTTGGCCGATCTAAGTCCTAAAGAAAGCGAAAAAACTAAACTAAATAAAATGCAATAACTTGATGAATAACAATCGCTGAAAACTATATATTGATCTAATATATATTTACAGTTAAACTGACTAATATTTGTAAAATAAATCTATGTATTATATGTACAATATATACAAATGATTATATTTCTAATATATATATACAATATGTACACAATACGAATTTTAATCTAAATCCGCGAAAATCGAATATAAATTGATTTTTTAAACAACAATAAAACTATTATTTAATCTGTTTAAACTCTAGAAATGGAATATCAAATTGTCTAATTGAAAATAGAAATAACAGATAGTAGAAGATATTTTAACTGCAGGAAATTTTTGTATTCATTAAACTAATGAAATCAAACTAATAAACTGACCTATTACCGCATCCAATATTTGTTCAGTGTGTAGCATCCAATCTCCCTGTCTGATGAGGTAAACTCGCAACAGATCCTACAATTGCTTCTCGTAAATGTGAAGCAGTAATGATTGAATTTGAATGATAGAACATATAAGAGATATAATCACAGCAATCTCATAATTTCACAAGTAGCCACATTAAGATAAATCCCGCTGTGAAAACCTGTGTATAAACGTTCAATAAAGGATAAGGATAAATCTCTTAATTCAAGTTTGAAAAAAATGATTGTTGTGTGTTAAATATGGAACATAAAACATGGATAATATATAAATTTTTATCATACCAATTTGTAGTAAACCATGACAGCGAAAGCAATCATAATCTAATTACAAATTGAAACAATCATGACTTGAATACAACCACAATATGGAAAAGCTAAAGCTATGACCAATACTATATTTCATTCAAGTTTGTAAATGAAAAATCCATAGTCTTGCCCCAGGCAGAGATGATTGTCATGTTTACAAAATAGCATGCTTATATAGGTTCCATGAACAAAATGTTTCTTGTTGATAATATCAAATCTGTTCCAAAAATATGGGGGGTGCAACCTTTCTGATTTCATTAGATATCAAAACTATCAACAGCCTAATCTATTTACTAAAAACACAAAGCTGATATGGATGGGAGATCTTCAACAATGCCTCATATCTCCTTGGAAATCATGGGTTCCTAAAAACAAATGAAAATGGGAATATTTTAGATATGTTTTCAATTGGAAAATCAAGCAATTCGAATTTTTCTAACTAGCTAAAGAATCTTATGATTCTGTAGCTAGTTAAAATAGCACATGCAATCTTAAAAAATAAAAGAAACTAATTCTAATAATAAAAACATCTTATCTAATCAAATCAAATATCCTAGTCTGAAAACAACAAATGATTATGCTAACTAATTCATACCTCAAATCACAAACCGAATCATTTCAAAAAACTTTGGAATTTATGATAGTTGTAGTTGCTTCTACATTTTTTTAAAATATCACAGGTCCTATAGATGTATAACTTGTTGACAGACTGGTTGAAAATACTTTGGATTGATCAAGGGTTCACAGAAGGAGGCTGAGGCACATGGCTAGACGGGTGAGAGGGGTGATGTGGGATGCTAAGGCACATGCCTGGATAGGTAACAAGCGTTTCAACACTTGCAGACATACCAAAACGCTCACTTCAGCCACAGAGAAAATCTGAGATTTGACCTCTAACGGATGAGATATATCTCTGGAACGATCCAATTTCTGGGGAAACTATCAGCGATGAAGGTAAAATGGCTCATTTCAGTTCTGGGTTTTCAAGGGTTTGATCTAATTCAAAACCGTTTGCTCAGAATAGCTCATGCAAAAACGTGTCTCTGGCAGACAATTATGGGGTTAGCTTAAGAACTCTTCAGTTACTTCCAACTGCACATCACCTATCTTTGCTCTGCAGCCATCGAAGGTTTAGGAAAAATATTGGTCAACTCGAAGATTGAAACCATTAAATTTTTCAATGAACAAATGCCAACCGTTCCTTTCTAAATCGTCCCTGGCGTTATCATCCGATAGCAAGGTTTGGATGCCATTCAGCTCGATCCTCACCACTGGAGCCATGGCGAACAGAAGGGAATCAACACAGAACTCACAGGTAGGTTTTGATAAAAAGCCACAGATCCATAACCCCAAATTTCCACAAAACAATTCTATGACAGTTCAAACTATAGGCAGAGGCGTTAATCACCATGCGTGGGAATGAAATCGTGAAGCCCGAGGCCATACAGAGCAGTAATAGCATGTTGTACTTCGTATGCCACCTTGGCGTTGGGTATGTATTAGGATCCGAGCATTTTGAAAACCATAGTACGTGCATTCATAGATTAATCACAAAGGTAAGTGCATCGAATAACAATTCAAAGTTTCATGAATCAAAACTCCATCAATATCAATCGAATATTAATGAATGGAGGTATTTCACTTATGCAACCAAGGAATGTTTAGAACCAAAAGGATCACAAACAAGGAGAGCAACATGCTCATAGAAAAGATATGACAATTTTATAATAAACCATAAGAGCAATTTCCCTTTAATCAAAAATTCAAAACCAAATGGCAATTCCAGCTGCGAGTTTTCATGCTTACAGTCATGAAAACAAAATTCGAAAAGACAGTAGGGAGAAGCGATGATTTGAAACTGTCATCTCGGAAGATGTTCATGAAGAGTAATGAAATTTCATGACCCTGTGTAGGCAACTATGTAGATTATTTAATAAAAATAACAATTGTATTATTGCTACCAACATACGGTTAGCACAAATTCTTGCAATATGGTGTTTTCTTCTGGTTTTAGGCCCCTGGTGTAAATGCACAGAAGTGGGGTTTGAAAATTGCTCGAGCGTGTTTTATTCAAAGGCCGCAGCCATGAGCATAGAGCGTAGCCCATAGAAGAATCCCATTTCGGGCTTAAAATTAAGCGAGCAGGCACTTTGTCTTTCAATGGTGAGGATCCACAGATGGGGCATATTGATGGCCATCGGGAAAGTTTGGGTCGTAGAGTTGCATGCGGTCAAGCACCTGAGCTCATTTCCTATGGTAAAAATCATGAAACAATCAATCCATTTCGTTATTTCGGATACCGGGACTTCAACATACAAGGGTCTCTCCTCCTTGCATCATGTGTTCCCGGTGCATGAAATCCTGAAAGAACCAGAACCGTGGATGAAGAAATCATCTCAGTCGTCCAACCAAGGGACGCGTGGTGTGCGATTGGGTTCTGTCAGCATTTCATCTACCGGGACTTCGAGAGAACAAAGGGTTTCCTCCTTCCACTTCATTTCGAAACAACAAAGCCCGAAATGCCGAAAGGGTCTAGGCTAGAGGCGGTCCCACATTTGAGAAGTGATCTAGGCCGTCCATCCAAATGGGACACGTGGCACACGATCAATCTATTTCAGCTACCGGGACTTCAAGAGAATAGAGGGTCTCCTCCTTCCACTACATTTCAGAAATCTAAAGCCCAAAATGCCGAAAGGGTCCAGGCCAGAGGCAGTCCCACATTTGAGAAGTGATCTAGGCCATCCATCCAAATGGGACATGTGGCACGCGATTGGGTTCTGTCGAAATTTCATCTACCAGAACTTCGAGAGAATAGAGGGTCTCCTTATTCCACTTCATTTTCGAACCTCGAAGCCCAAAACATCGAAAGCGCCTTTGAAGATAGGCACAGGTTCACAGACCATGGTCACTTGGGGTGATAGAAAGAACTGTGCAAAGGGCCAAAGTGTCAAGTTTAGCTGCAGAAGGGATCGTTGCATTCTCCAGGTACTAGTTCAACTCGGCCTCGATCTTGGTCCTTGCTAAAAGTAAATGAAGGTGGGGGAAGGTAGTTGAAACCTCAGCTCACTCATTAAATGAAAATCATGGAGGTTCCGGCAGGAAGTCTGCCCGAGATGGTCCTGTATGTTGGTTTTTTCCAAAGAAGCCATACCGAGTCCTCGACTGACCAGAGGAGTCTGCACACTCTATTTGGCCTTTAATGATTCAGCTATCCCCCCTGCGAAGGCCATGCAAAGTTAAGGTGACGTCTGACGAATGATTTCAGGCCAGATTTGACTGAAGATACACCACGCCCTAGAAGTCCTAAGATGCCTCCATTGGGGTGAATGTCTAGGAGTATATTTACTCAATCTTTGTATTTTTGTAAGCATCGATGGTAGAGCATAGCTGCAGATTGTAAAGATTTATTTTAGCTTCTGGTTCTCTAGTTATAGAAGAACATTTGAGACATCTTGTTTAATGGCAGCCAACTTCTTCTTTTCCTTTTATCTCTGAATATGAAAGCCCGGGCATGGATGATACAGTCAGGTGTTGCATGGCTATATAATGTAGGTTTGATTATATCAGTTATGCAATCTTTTTAGGTTCATTTTGAAGTTTATTCGGCTTTGAGAGGATCTCATATCCGAGAACTTTCCCCTTTTTTAAAGACTGCTGGAAGACCGGATGTCCAAAGAAAACTTTATTTCCCATCTCTTTCCCTCCACTTACTCACCACTATCATTATTACTGGATTAAGTTAGGTCAAGACCTCATATGTCACTGCTGTTCTAGCCCAGTTTTCTGAGTTAGAACGATATGGTTCTGAGTTTCTTTCCATTTGATCAACCTTTATAAACAAATTAAGACATAACTTGATGGGTGTCGGGCTCTGCTCCTACTGCAATCTAGGAGTGAATTCCGATGCTAACAGTATCTATTATAGGGAATTGGACAATATTATAATGAAGAATCAATACCCGCTATCTAAGATCAATGCTCTATTGGACCAACTGCAACATGTCAAGTACTTCAATAAGATGGATTTGAAATCAGGATATCGCTATCTGTTAATCAAAAAAGAAGATAGATGGAATACTCCCTTCAAGACAAGGAAATGTTTGTATGAGTGGTTGGTTATGTCATTCAGTTTATGCAATGAATTAGCTATAGTTATGAGACTAATGAATGCTGTTTTACGCCCTTATCTAGATTAATTTATTATTGTCTATGTTGATGATATACTGGTTTATATTGCTACTTGGGAGGAGGACATTTCAAATATTATGTAGGTGTTAGAGACCCTGAAGAAGCCCCAACCACTATAAAATATCAAGAAATTCTAGTTTTCTTAGTAGTCTTTAGTGTATCTTGGGTATGTGATCGATGGAGGTGAGTTCAAGATAGACCCTTCCAAGATGGAGGCCATCATGAAATGACTAGTGCCTACAAATTTCACATAGGTTAGGATTTTTTCGGAGCAACATAATACTTGAGGAAGTTCATAGATTCGTTTTCAGTAGTAGCTGCACCACTCCATGCAATAAAAATGGGAATTAAGAGTTTCTAGTGGGGGAAGAATCAACAAAAGGCCTTTGATGAGATAAAAATAAAAAACACTCAAACACTAGTTCTTGCACTACTAAAATTGGATAAGCCCTTTGAAGTGGAGATAGATGCAATTGGGTATGCCATTGGAGTAGTATTGATGTAGGGAGGAAGGCATGTATACTATCATTCTAAAGTGTTTCATGGGGTGGTCCTCAACTACCCTACCTATTACAAGGAGCTCTATGACTTGGTACAAGATGTCAAAAAGAGGAAGCACTATCTAATGGGAAATGATACCATCATCCACATAGATCACCAACCGCTCTATTATTTGCAGGCCCAGAGTAAGTTACAAAAGACCATGCACTACAATGGATGGGGTTCTTAAAACAATTTCATTTGGTCATAAAACATAAGAAGGGTAGCATAAAAAAGTTGGCATACATGTTTTCAGAACCAACCACATCCAATATTACAACTTTGGGAGCTCTGATTCACATGGATCCTTTTACCCATGATGCATATAGAGAGGCATACATAGAATATGATGACTTCAAGGAGGTGTTTTAGATGCTACAGGTCCAAATTCATATAGAATAATGTGACAACAAGGATGGCTATAATTTATAGAATGGTCTACTCTACAAGCTCGACAAGCTTTGTTTTCCTAAAGGTGAATGATTGCAGCTTATCAGAGAGGCTCACACCTCTAAGGTTGTAGGAAATTTTGGTGTTTGGAAGATAGTTTCCAACTTACATAGGTATGTTTACTAGCCCAAAATGCAAGAAGATGTAGAACTATATATTAGATTATGTATACTTTGGTGTACCAACAAGCCCAGTAACAAGAAGCAAGGTCTATATCATCCCTTAACTGTACCCACTAGACCTTGGAAAATAATTTCCATGGATTTTGTGGGTGTCTTAACAAACATGCAAAAGGGACGTGAATGTTTATTTGTGGTAGTCGATAGGTTCAACAAAATGTGCATTCTCATGCCTTATAAAAATACCATCAAGGGAAAGGAAGCAACAAACTTGTTCTTTGAACAGGTCTGGGTGCACTTTGGAATACTATTGATGGGTCAAAATTTTCTGTCGAATAGGTAAGGAAAAATTATCGATATCGCGTCCCAATCAGACTCACTCTCATTTGGTATGTTAAGTTTCGACTAGTATGTGGGCTTGATTTCCAGTACGAATTTAAAAAAAAAAGGAAGGATAGTAAATTGTTCCCCAAAGAATTCTACTTAATTATAACTCTAATTTAATTAAAATAAATAAAAAAATATTACCTAAGCTAATAATTTCTAACCTATCCTGTAGTATAAATTCGAACATATAGATACAATATAAAATGATATCACTGGTTGCAAAAGTAGTCCATGAAAAACAATAATATATGAAATAAATAATGAAACATACATAAACGTAAATAGCTACATATTACACCTGCGATACCATCCCTATATAAATTTAGTAACCATAAATGTCATATGACTCAAACAACACACACATAAATAGTTCATATGAAATATTATTCGAGAGACTGTAAAATTCAATCACAAATGTAGAATAGTCCCATATGAAACCAAACACCATTCATGGTTGCAATTTTTTCCTTCTATTCTTCATTTCTAAGATAATAGTATCACCATCAAATGATGGGAAAAAGTCCCCCCCTTAATACAACGAGTTTTTTTTTATAAAATAAGAGAGACTCTTCAATTCTTGTAACTTTCATTTGTTTTCAGTTACAACTTTTCATTTTGTCTCCCTTTCTTTTTCTATCCTACAATTCGAATTTATTCTACATATTTATTAATAAATCTATGAAAATTATGGACATAACTTAAGAATAGTCTTAAAGTTGTTAGATTCTCGATGAGTCAGTCATTGGAAATATCCTCAATCCTACTCATATGCATCTTCTTCTGCTCTTCAAATTTTCTAAGTGTTTCAATGGTCGGTTTGGTGAAAAGGATTTTACTAACATCTTCTGCATTATTCTAGCTTTCCAATGAGCCCAATATTTCTCGATTTGGTTTCTTGAAACATGAGTTATGGTTTCGTGAAGTCAACACTCAACAACCGTTGATCTGCTCACACGATTGAATTGGACCATTGAACTTCAACTCTAAATAATTATCCCACATGCATTGGGGGAGTTGAATATGGGAGGTTTATAT